>PISX010002337.1:0-163912 GCA_004024625.1 Mellivora capensis | reverse complement strand
CTATGGAAAGAGCCTAGATGTCCATCAACAGATGAATGGATAAAGAAGATGTGGTATATATACACGATGGAATACTATGCAGCCATCAAAAGAAATGAAATCTTGCCATTCGCAACGATGTGAATGGAACTAGAGGGTATCATGCTTAGTGAAATAAGTCAATCAGAGAAAGACAACTATCATATGATATCCCTGATATAAGGAAGTGGAGATGCAACATGGGGGACTAGGGGGTAGAAAAAGAAGAAAAGAAACAAGATGGGATTGGGAGGGAGACAAACCATAAGTGACTCTTAATCTCACAAAACAAACTGCGGGCTGCTGGGGGAAGGGGGTCGGGAAAGGGGGGTGGGGTAATGGACATTGGGGAGGGTATGTGCTATGGTTAGTGCTGTGAAGTGTGTGATTCTGTGATCCTGGCGATTCACAGACATGTACCCCAGGGGACAAAAAAAAATAATTAAATAAAATAATAAATAATTTAAAAAAAAAAGAAATCCCAACACCAACCATACAGGAGAAGTTATTCAAGAGGAGAAAAAAAAAATTACAGGGACGCCTGGGTGGCTCAGTTGGTTAGGCGGCTGCCTTCGGCTCAGGTCATGACCCCAGCGTCCTGGAATCGAGTCCCACATCGGGCTCCTTGCTCGGCAGGGAGCCTGCTTCTCCCTCTGCCTCTGCCTGCCACTCTGTCTGCCTGTGCTCGCTCTCTCACTCTCCCTCTCTCTCTGAGAAATAAATAAATTAAAAAAAAAATTACATGTAAAACGTCTGGGTCTTGGGGCGCCTGGGTGGCTCAGTGGGTTAAAGCCTCTGCCTTCGGCTCAGGTCGTGGTCCCGGGGTCCTGGGATCGAGCTCCACGTCGGGCTCTCTGCTCGGTGGGGAGGCTGCTTCCCTTCCTCTCTCTCTGCCTACTTGGGATCTCTGTTTGTCAGATAAGTAAATTTAAAAATCTTAAAAAAAAAAAAAGTCTGGGTCTTATTTTCAAGTTTTCTTTTCCTAAGCTCTCTTATTTCTCATATTCTGTCTTCTGTCTAATGTCCACTCATTTCCATCCTTTAATTTCTGATTTACATATTTTATTGTCTCAATTTCTTCTCCCTAAAACCAACTTGATTGTGTGTTAGCAACTTGATAAAAGATATCAAACAAATAACAAAGATGGAGATTCTAAAGGAGATAACCAGAAAAACACTAAGATGTGGAGAATGTGTTACAAAACCTTTCAAAAATATTTGGTTAATTTTTTTTAAGACTTTATTTTTAAATAATCTCTACACTCAACATGGGGCCCGAACTCATAACCCTGAGATCATGCATACTCTACCAACTCAGCCAGCCAGGTGCCCCAAAGATATTTGGTTATACTGCTCCAGTTTTATCACCTTTCTCTTATCCTTACCCTCAACTTCTTATCAACTTTTGCAACCCTAGAATTTTCCATACGGAACTTTCTTAATCTACTATCTTACTAACCCACTTTTATGGCAAGGGCTCTCTCTTCTTTCCTGGGGCGGCAACCTCTTTAATGAGAAAGACCTCTCTTTGGGTTGATGAGTAGATTTATTTAATAAATCTTGAAGATTGGGGGAAAAATAAATACATGGAAGCTTAAAACACCACTGTAATTTGCTCATTTTTGAGCTTAGAATAAAGTCATCAATTTTAGGGGAAAATGCAAATAAGTTCACTTTTTTATTTCTTGGGGTATGAAGGATGGAGGCATCCCTTTTGCAAGACCCAAGATCCAGCACTCTAGCTAAATCACAGGCTGTCTGCCATACTTGTATCTCTCTACAATCCCCTCTTCATTGTCCAGGGCTGCCTTTATGAATAAGAATACTAATCTGTTTGCTCAAATATTAATTTTACTATTTAATCCTATTTTTATAGCTTAAGTTCTTTGTCCCTATTAGCTTTCATCCATCTTCACACGTTCACTTTGAAATGCAAAATATACTTAAACAAGAGGACACACTAATCTATTAATTCTCAAACTTTATTAACCACAAAGGTCCAATGATTAGGGGGCAGTGGTAGCTGGAAAGCTTTACAACATAATCACCATAAGTCTCTTTAAAATTACCTAAATATAATATAACTAGTTAAAATGATCTAAATATACATACAAATAAGAATAAAGACTGTGCTTGCAACATAAATCAGTTTCAACACAAGTCTATCTCTAAAGAAAAATTATAAATAGGCAAATGTGTATCTTAAGCCTAATAATTCTAATTGTGCTTGACCAAGTAAAACAAACATGTCTCCATCCTGAAGTGGTACACACTTTCTAATTTATATTTTCTCACTGAGTATAATTGACATGTAATTTTATTTAGTTTCATTTGTACAACATATTCGATATTTATATACATACTGAGAAATGATCACAATAGGTTTAGTTCACATCCATCACCACAGAGTTACAAAAAATTTTTTTTCGTGTGATGAAAATTTTTAAGATCTACTCTCTCAGCAACTTTCATATATGCAATACAATATTATTAACTATAGTCATCATGCTATACATTTTATCCCCATGATTTAATTTATAATTGGAAGTTTGTACCTTTTGACCCCTTCATTCATTTCACCCACTTCTACCTTCTGCCTCTGGCAACCACCAATCTCTTGTTCTCTTGTATCTCTGAGTTTGGGTTTTTCTTATTTTTGTTTGTTTGCTTAGACTCCATATATAAGACAGATCATACAGTATTCGTCTTTGTCTGACTTGTTTCACTTAGTATAATGCCCTTAAGGTCCATCCATGTTGTTGTAAACAGCAAGATTGCATTCTCTCTATGACTATTCCATTGTGTATATATACCACAATTTCTTTATCCATTCATTCATCAATGAACACTTGAGTTGTTTCCATAGCTTGGCTATTGTAAATAATGCTGCAGTGAACATGGGGGTGCATATATCTTTCTGATTTAGTGTCTCTGTTTTCTTCAGATAAATACCCAAGAGTGGAATTGCTGAATACATGGCATTCTATTTCTAATTTTTTGAATTTTCATACTGTTTCTACAGCGGCTGCACCAATTTACATTTCCACCAACAACGTATGACGGTTCCTTTTTCTCCACCTCCTTACCAATACTTACTTCTGGTCTTTTTGATAGTAGCCATTCTAACAGGTGTGAGGTGGTATCTCACCAGTTTTGATTTGCATTTCCCTGATGATAAGTGATGAAAAGATAAGCATCTTTTCATTTACCTGTTGGCCATCTGTATATCTTCTTTGGGAAAATGTCTATTCAGATCTTCTGCCCACTTTTTGTTAGGATTGTTTGGTTTTTTTGCTATTGAAATTGCATGAGTTCTTTATAAATTTTGGATATTAACTCCTTATCAGATACATGATTTCTAAATATTTTATCCCATTCAGTAGGTTGCCTTTTCATTTTGTTGATGGCCACACTTTGAAACACTTGGTTGTTCAACCATGTTGAGGAACAAAAACAAAACCACAATTTAAAAGATGCTTTTTAGGGCGCCTGGGTGGCTCAGTGGGTTAAGCCTCTGTCTTCGGCTCAGGTCATGATCTCAGGGTCCTGGGATCGAGTCCTGCATTGGGCTCTCTGCTCGGCAAGGAGCCTGCCTCCTCCTCTCTCTCTCTGCCTGCTTCTCTGCCTACTTGTGATCTCTCTCTGTCAAATAAATAAATAAAAATCTTTAAAAAAAATTTTTTAAGATGTTTTTTAGGTTGTTATATAAACATATATAGTCATAATATTTTTCTGCCATCAAAGCCCTTTACTATAAAAACTTCCAACTTAATTCATTCCATTATTCATTCACAAAATATTTAAGTACCTAGTATGTCCCAGGCACTAAAGAGACGGCAATGAACAAATGGTTTGAAATTCTGGTTGAAAAGGGCAGACCAGAGGCGCCTGGGTGGCTCAGTGGGTTAAGCCTCTGCCTTTGGCTCGGATCATGGTCTCAGGGTCTTGGGATCAAGCCCCCTATCGGGCTCTCTGCTCGGCGGGGAGCCTGCTTCCCCACCCCCTCTGCCTGCCTCTCTGCCTACTTGTGATCTCTGTCAAATAAATAAAATCTTTAAAAAATAAATAAATAAAATAAAATAAAAAAGGCAGACTGATCATAGACCCTGCATCTCAAAACTACACTGAAATGACAGGAAAGGGATTTTTTTAAACAAAATGTACAATCCCAAAGGACAAAAGGTATGAATGAAAAACACATCAACAGATAAGGAATTTTTATATAAGTGTCATAAGATAAAAAGCAGATGGAGTAGCTGACTGAAGAGCAGAAAACTCTCTATCCTCAGTATTTTCAGGGAAATACGCTTAGAAGTAGCTGACACACCTTGTAGGGCAGCTGTGGTTTGGAAGGCACTAGTTCCCACAGAAAGTGTAGGTGGTGCTAAAAACTGTTACACACTGAAAATCTATCTCCAGAGCCAGGAAGGAGAACAACCCTCCATGCCCAGGTCTCCCCTCCACTGAGCAACCACATGAAAGCACACACGCCATTACAGCAGCTCAAGTCTGTGGCACAACCAAATCTGATGAGCATAAATTTGAGACTATGAGTGCAGGGCTGAAAACAGGGAGACTGACTGAATGTCTGCACATTCCACAGGAGAACCTAGCCTTCTTCTCTACCCTATTCCCACAGTGCCAGCAGCCTGGCATATACTACTCATGCAGGGCTAAAATGTTCGTATATTCCAGTAACTAAAAAGCCCCAGAGGAAACATTTCTAGATTCTAACATTTGATGGTACCCCAACAAAATTCTAGCATGGTGCCCAGTCACCCTGTATACTGAAACCCATCTACTCTCAAGCCCAACCCATGCACGCAGACTTTCTAATCAGCTTTTCAATGCCTATTAAATATAAATGATCAATTTTTCTAATGTATAAAGAATCTACAAAGGAATTAAGCAAAGGCAATTTTGTAATTAAACATTAAGGAAAAGAACCCGAATTTATAGTACCAAGGAACATTGCATGCATGAACTTACAATGCCTTCTCCCTGGTATCTACAGTGTTCCACATTCATTACACTTCTGGCTCACCACAATGTAAATGTAAATATTCTCTGGCCTTCTTCCTTTCTTAGTGGGAAGCATAACAACCAAAGCAATGCTTTGAATAATCACAGCAACTACGTTAAAAGATTCTTTCCTCCAGGACTTCTCATCAAATACTACTGTGATCTGAAGTTTCTTTTGAATTTTATATTAGATTAAATAAAAGTTTTATAATCAAAATTTGCATTTCCAAAACATAAAACAAAATTTGCATTTCCAAAAGAAATGGGACAGTAGCAACATGAGAACTAGAAAATGAGCATAGTTTGATAATATCTGCATAAGAGTTCTAATATTAAATCTAATCTAGCCTTTATTTGTCATTTGGTGGAAACTCTTACTACATTTTCCAAATAAGAAAAACTTAAAATTCTGTGTGAATGTGTGCATACATGTATCACCCCCCACACGTATGTGCTCATGTAAAACTCACATATGGCAGAAGTAACTGGATTTATGATTCTTCCCCTTTACTTAAGGCATCTCCAGGAACAAACACAGAAACTGGGGTAATAGGTTAATAATAGGAGTATACTGTTTCATGTTTGGACTGTGCCAGAATGTCACAATTCCTGGGGTGTCGGTGGCTAGAATGGGCAGTGGAGGTTGTAGTATTCTCTAGTCTCCCCGCTACTGTGGTGCTTTAGATACTTGTTTATTCTCTGCAAAGACTATATTCTCCTAGAAGGCATAGACTGATTTTAATTTCATGTTTCCCTATGACTACTATGCTTTACATACAACCCAATACACTTTTGGAAAATTAAATTCATTTGCACTATGTTTTGGGAGATCGGGGAATTTCTTTACTCATTTTAATATTTATTTATATGAAAAATGAACATAATTTTTAAAATGAATTATTTTTTAATTAATTAATTTATTTGAGAGAGAAAGAGAGAGAGAGCATGTGCATCCAAGAGGGGGAAGGGCAGATGGAGAAGGAGAGAGAGGATCTCCAGGAGACAACTGAGGGTGGAGCCCAAATCAGGACTCTATCTCACAACCCTGAGATCATGAGCTGGGCCAAAACCAAGAGCTGGACGCTTAAACAACCAAGCCACCCAAGCACCCCTAAAATAATCAAATGGGTTTTTAAATGATAGTTGAACCCTATACCACCCTTCACCAATCCATTACCATTTTCTGAGGTAGCCATTTTTCATTATTTTAAAGGACTTTTAAGTATTTATTCTTTATATATCTAAATAATATGAAGAAATTAGTACTTATGATTATCAATATTATGTACTAAATCTTGACTTCCTATTAGAATAGATAAGAGTTTAGATGTCACAGCACCTCAACTTATTTCTCCTCCCTTCATACGACCAAAATCTTACTTGAAATTTTAAATTACAATAGACATTAATGTTAACATTTGCTGATAAGCCAAGAGAATATTTTCCTATCATGCATAAATTTTGGAATTCCTAGAATTAATAATTTGTTTATTCTTATTTTCAACTTTTAAAAATAACAATCGATCATTTTTTTACCTGCTCTATGAGACAGATTTTATACCTAAACATATTTTATTTGGAAGGTCAAATTTATCAACTACATTTCTTATCTTACAGTCATAGGTTTTGACCTCTTAACCCTCCCTGGAGGAGTTACTTTCTGGGCCTGCTACGCAGACAGCAGCCTGAGATACCCCTTTACTACCATCCTGGAAATCCTCCTTTCTGCCTCTGGCTCTTAGCTTCCACATTTTCTAGGCCCTTTGTCTTCCACTTCACTGCTTCCTTTGTTTACTTCCTTCTTTCCCAGAAAAGGTTTGTCCAATCGTTTTCAAAGGAAGAATACAAGGGAGGTAACTTCTGAGTCCCTGTATGTTTGAATTAAGTTATTATTCTGTCCCTTCATTATCTTGGTTTAGAATTATCCAATGAAAATAATTTGCTCTGAGAATTCTGAAGGTGCTCTCTATCAGTGGTTCTCTAAGGTGAGGGTTCATAACAATCACCTGGAGCATTTGTTAAGCCACAGACCGCTGAATCCCAACCCCTGAGTCACCTACTCTGTAGTCTGGGGTGGGTCCCAGAATTTGCATTTCTGGAGGAAGGAAAAAAGTAAATGGAGAACTTTAAATTCCAGACTCAAGGATTAGTGAAAAACCAAAAAGCTTCATTAACCACTGTGAAAGAAACTTCTATCGGCTATAGCCCCAGAGATGAAGTTTCCAAAAACTAAACCAAAGTTCAATCCTGTGGGTGTCTGATCAGAGAAATAAGAGAGAAATAATTAGAAGCTTATCAAGTCCTGCTTGATATTTATTAGCATCAAAGCTATAAAATAGAAAGTAGCAGCCCCTCAATCAATTCCCAAACTTGAGCCAGTATACAGACCTAGAGTCTCCTGAGTAAAAGGAAATCAGGCCCCTTGAAGAAGGACCTTGCTAAACAGACAAAAACCCTGTACTATAAATCTTCCTCCCATTCTTCCTCAAAACACCTGCAGCCAACTACCAGAGTGACTATACACTGGGGAAGAAGAAATAGTCAGAATTTTGTGGGATTGTCCAATATGGCTCTGAACTGGCCCTCATTCCTGAAGACCCAAAATGGTATCAGGTGGCACCATTCAAAAGGCTTATGGAAATCACATAATTAATGGAGTTTGGGCTCAGTTCCAACTCCCACTCATCCCAGAACTCATGCCATCCTTATTTTCTGAAATATGGAGTTGGAACAGACATAGCAATGGGAAGATTCTCTCATTGGTTCCTTGATGTGTAGGGCTACAATCGTTTAAAAAAAGAAAAAGAAAAAAGGTCAAGTACAAACTCCTAGTGCTATCTCTACCTGTGAAAATAGTCAAAAACACTTCACTCCTGTAGAAACTGCAGATGTTAGGATCATTATCAAGGACCTGAAGGATGAAGGTGATCATTCCTAGCACATCCACATTCAACTTGCCTGTTGGCCTTATAGAAAACAGATGGATTTTGTAGAGAGCAGATGCTGTACCAGATGTGACTTCATTGCTGGAGTAAGTCAACACAATCCCCAGCTTTGGCACACAGCGATTGATCTGGCAAACTGTTATTTTTTTCTCTATATGTGTTAGCAAAGAACACCTGAGCAGTTTGCTTCCAGCTGGCACCCTGCTGTCCTATCCCAGAGCTATCAACTCTTCCAGCATACTGTCATAATCTAGTCCACAGGGATCCCACTTATCTCTCCATTCCACAGAACACTATGCTTACCATTACATGCTGAGTGAACAATAAACAGTATCTACTCTACAAATATTGGTAAGATACATATGTGCTAGAGAGTGGGGAATGATTCCTACAAAACTTCAAAGGCCTGCCATCTTAGTACATCTTCTAGGAGTCTTGTACTATGTCAAAATCTCTCTTCCTAGGTGATAGCTGGCTCTCCCTCTCACTAAAACAGAACCCCGCCTCTTAGTAGGCTTTTTTTGAATTCTGAAGGCATCATATACCTTATATGGGTATGTTATTCTAATCCATTTATCAAGTAGCTTGAGAATCTGCCAGCTTTGAGTGGGATATCTGAGGTTTGAGTGGGCTGCCAGGGCAGCCACTCTGCCACTTGGGCTATACGACCCAGATTCACTGGTGTTTAACATCTCTGGGACAGATGGGGATTCTGGATGGCATTTGGCAGGTCTGCTATAGGTGAATCACAACACAGATCTCTGGGATTTTAGAACAAAGCTAGGCAACGAGAGCACTCCACATGAATTTGGTGTTGACTGACCTTCTGAAGCCATAACGTTGGGTGTGCACAGAGCACTTGAACCTTAAGCAGAAGTAGTGTATATGAAATCAGGCCTGGCAGGTCCCAAAGGCACAGCTAGGTAACATGAGCAAGTGGCCCAGATTCCCATAGCTCCTATTCTTGCTGCACTGATCCTCTCTTCAAACTTCATCTATAATATTCTTGGGGCACCTGGGTGGCTCAGTGGGTTAAGGCCTCCGCCTTCAGCTCAGGTCATGATCCTGGGGTCCTGGGATCGAGCCCTGCGTTGGGCTCTCTGCTCTGAGGGGAGCCTGCTTCTCTTCCTCTCTCTCTGGCTGCCACTCTGCCTACTTGTGATCTCTGCCTGTCAAATAAATAAATCTTAAAAAAAAAAAAACACACAAAAAAAAAACACTTCATCTATAATATTCTTAAAGAAAATAAATTTTCTCCTGAGTTTTGCTAAGAAGTACAATGTCAAAGAATGTCTTGAGCTTTTTAAATACAAATTAGCTTTTTAAATATTTCACAGCACCTCTATGAGATTATTACTATTAAAATTCCCATTTTAAGGATGAGGAAACTAAACTATGACATGACAACAAATTAAATAACTTAGAAGAAAAGGATAGTTTCCTTAGAAACATACAACTTATGAATATTGAATTATAAAGTTAACAGAAAACCTGAACAGACCAATAATGAGCAAGGAGATTGAATCAGTAATAAAAAATCTCCCAAAAAACAAAAAAGCTCGGTCAGTTAAGCATCTACCTTCTACTCAGGTCATGATCTCTGGGTCCTGGGATCCAGCCCCACATTGGGCTTCCTGCTCAACAGAGAGCCTGTTTCTCCTTCTCCCTCTGCCCCTCCACCCCCACTTATGCACGTGCGCATGCTCTCTACCATAAATAAATAAATAAATAAATAAATAAATGTAATAACCACTTATAGCACATTTCACCCATGGAGAAGAAGGTGAGTAGCAAACCATCCAGACTGTGGGCTATATCAACAATGGGTCCAGCACAGGACTAGGCTCAAGCTTCTCATGGCTCCCATCAGAGACCTCTGACCGCTCCCGGTCTCATCTCACTGTACCCATCCTAAAGGATGGCCTTGAGTCCACTGAGCCCAGGCTACTGGGAAGAGTCGAAGAGCACCAATTAGAAACAACTAGTGGTCAAAATCAATGAAACAGAAAGCAAAAGAATAGTAGAATAGATCAAAGAAATTAGGAGCTGGTTCTTTGAAAGAATTAATAAGATTGACAAACCTTTGGCCAGACTTATCAAAAAGAAAAGAGAAAGGACCAAAATAAATAAAATCATGAATGAAAGAGCAGAGATCACAACCAACACCAAAGAAATGCAAACAATTATAAGAATACATTATGAGCAACTATATGCCAGCAAATTAGAATCTAGAAGAAATGGATGAAATAAGAAATAAGAAATTACAATCTAGAAGAAATGGATGCATTCCTACCAAAACTGAACCAGGAAGGAATAAAAAAAACCTGAACAGATCCATAACCAGTAAGGAGATTGAAGCAATAATAAAAAAACTCCCAACAAACAAGAGCCCAGGGCCAGATGGCTTCCAGGGGAATTCTACCAAATATTTAAAGAAGAATTAATACCTATTCTTCTGAAACTGTTCCAAAAAAAACAGAAATGGAAGGTAAACTTCCAAACTCATTTTATGAGGCCAGCATTATTTTGATCCCCAAACCAGACAAAGATCCAATCAAAAAGGACAATTACAGACCAATATCCCTGATGAATATGGATGCAAAAATTCTCACCAAAATACTAGCCAATAGGATTCAACAGTACATTAAAAGGATTATTCAACCATGACCCAGTGGGACTTATTCCTGGGCTGCAAGGTTGGTTCAACATCCACAAATCAATCCATGTGATACAATACATTAATAAAAGAAAGAACAAAAACTATATGATACTCTCAATAGATGCAGAAAAAGCATTTGACAAAGTACAGCATCCTTTCTTGATCAAAACTCTTCAAAGTGTAGGGATAGAGGGTACATACCTCAATATCATCAAAGCCATTTATGAAAAACCCAGAGTGAATATCATTCTCCATTAATGAAAAACTGAGGGCTTTACCCCTAAGGTCAGGAACATAGCAGGGATGTCCATTATCACCACTGCTATTCAACATAGTACTAGAAGTCCAAGCCTCAGCAATCAGACAACAAAAAGAAATTAAAGGCATCCACATCAGTAAAGAAGTCAAACTCTCACTCTTAGTAGATAATATGATCTTTTGGGTGAAATACCCAAAAGACTCTACCCCAAAATGGCTAAAACTCATACAGGAATTCAGTAAAGTGTCAGGATATAAAATCAATGCACAGAAATCAGTTGTATTTCTATACACCAACAGCAAGACAGAAGAAAGAGAAATTAAGGAGTCGATCCCATTTAATTGCAACCCAAACCATAAGATACCTAGGAATAAATCTAACGAAAGAGGCAAAGAATCTTTAACCAGAAAACTATAAAGTACTCACAAAAGAAATTGAGGAAGACACAAAGAAATGGAAAAATGTTTCATGCTCATGGATTGGAATAATTATTGTGAAAATGTCTATGCTACCTAAAGCAATCTACACATTTAATGCAATCCCTATCAAAATACCAGCAATTTTTTTTCAAAGAAATGGAACAAATAACCCTAAAATTTACATGGAACCAGAAAAGGCCCCGAATAGCCAGAGGAATGTTGAAAAAGAAAACCAAAGTGGCGGCATCACAATTCAAGACTTCAAGCTCTATTACAAAGCTGTAATCATCAAGACAGGATGGTACTGCCACAAAAACAGACACATAGATCAATGGAACAGAATAGAGAGCCCAGAAATGGACCCTCAACACTATGGTCAACTAACCTTCAACAAAGCAGGACAGAATGTCCAATGGAAAAAAGACAGTCTCTTCAACAACAACAACAAAAAACAACCAGTCTCTCCAACAAAAGAAAATTGGACAGCCCAATGCAGAAGAATGAAATTGGACCATTTTCTTACAACACACACAAAAATAGACTCAAATGGATGAAAGACCTCAATGTGAGACAGGAATCCATCAAAATCCTTGAAAAGGACACAGGCAGCAACCTCTTTGACCTCAGCTGCAGCAACTTCTTTCTTCTTAGTAACATCACCAAAGGCAAGGGAAACAAGGGCAAAAATGAGCTATTAGGACTTCATCAAGATAAAAAGCTTTTGTACAGCAAAGAAAACAGTCAACAAAACCAAAAGACAACTAATAGAATGGAAGAAGATATTTGCAAATGACATATCAGATAAAGGGTCAGTATCCATAATCTATAAAGAACTTGTCAAATTCAATACCCAAAGGACAAATAATCCAAACAAGAAATGGAAGAAGACATGAACAGACATTTCTGCAAAGAAGACATCCAGATGGCCAAGAGACACATGAAAAAGTGCTCAACATCACTCGGCATCAGGGAAATACAAATCAAAACCACAATGAGATACCACCTCACACCAGTCAGAATGGCTAAAATTAACAAGTCGGGAAACAACAGATGTTGGCAAGGATGCAGAAAAAGGGGAACCCTCTTACACTGTTGATGGGAATACAAGCTGGTGCAGCCACTCTGGAAAACAGTATGGAGGTTCCTCAAAAAGTTGAAAATAGAGCTACCCTATGATCCACAATTGTACTACTCGATATCTACCCCAAAGTGATCTGAAAGGGCACGTGAACCCCAATGTTTATAGCAGCAATGTCCACAATAGCCAAACTATGGAAAGAGCCTAGATGTCCATTGACAGATGAATGGATAAAGAAGATGTGGTGTGTGTGTGTGTGTGTATACACACACACATATATATGTATACACACACACAATGGAATGTTATGCAGTCATCAAGAAAAAAATGAAATCTTACCATCTGCAACAACTTGAATGGAACTAGAGAATATTATGCTAGGCAAAATATGTCAATCAGAGAAAGACAATTATCATAAGATCTCACTGATATGAGGAATTTGAGAAACAAGACAGAGGATCATAGGGGAAGGGAGGGAAAAATGAAACAAGACAAAACCAGAGAGGGACACAAACTGTAAGAGACTCTAAATCTCAGGAAACAAACTGAGGCTTGCTGGAGTGGAGGGAAGTGGAAAGGATGGGTGGCTGGGTGATGGACATTGAAGATGGTATGTGCTATGGTGAGCACTGTGAATTGTGTAAGACTGATGAATCACAGACCTGTACCCCTGAAACAAATAATACATTATAAGAAAGAAAGAAAGGGAGAAAGAAAGAGAGAGAGAGAGAGAGAGAGAGAGAGAGAGAAAACGAGAGAGAGAAAGAGAAAGAAAGAAAGAAAGAAAGAATGAATGAACAAAAGAATGAACTACTGCTCTAGGACTCTTCTGTTCCTTAATGAGTGAAGTAAACACATAATTGGCTATTGGGAAAGACCAGGAGAGGACTCATGGAATAGCCCAAGTGTTCTGGCAAATTCCTAAATGACAGAGCAGAATAAAAACAGGATAGGCTTTGAAATATTGGCCTTATTCAGACTGCTTCTGTCTTGAATGAAATATAAATCTAAAAGAAAGGGGAAAAAAACATAAGAGAAAGGAGAGTGCTAGTCTTGACTTACAGAGCATCTCTCTCCCACCCTGGGACAGAGGCTGTGCTAGAGAGAAGGTCTCACACCACTGTATTTTTCTGATACTTGCCACACTCTTAGCCAAAAAAGGAATTTCACTTGGCCCCAAAGCCTTCCACTCTTCACCCCTACCTTTCCTCTCATTCAAGAAAATAATTAAATGGAAAACAGAGGAAAGAAATTACATATCACACATAAATCCATATTCTTTGCCTTTATTAGACTCTGACTACATATCTACAGATTCCCATTAGAAAAGAAGTATGGCAAACAAAGAACACACCGGGATGGAAGCAAATATTCTGAATATACTCCAGAGTTCTGTTACGAAGTAGGTGAAACCAGAAATAAAGAACCAAGCAGTTGACCTCAGAGGTAGCCCAAATTTTAACGTTATTTCACTAAAAATGAAAGGAGCAGTCACTTTCATTGGGCAACCTACTTTATAACTAAAAAGAATAGTCCAGAGATAAATTTATACCACTATAAAGATGTCTACATTTTTTTTCCCACTGGATTCTGTTATTTTTTGGTTTATCTGCAGGTAGAGTAAAAGGAAGCACTGAAGAAAATATGCCAAAAATCAAGTGGAGTGGATGGGGTAGGGGAGGGCTTATTTGAAGTTATTTTTATAAAGAAAAAAAATCATCACTGAATCAAAATTTCACTTATCTTCAAAGTATATCTAACTTAAAATCTATATGCAATAAAGCTAAAGGGAAAAAACGCTGTGTGCACATTTTAAATGTGAACTATAAGCAGTGTTCTATTTATAACACTGGTCCGTTCCCCATATATTTCTAATTCCAACCAGAATATTCACTACAAAAAAGAACTTTTCTCACTAGTGTTCCAAGGAACATTTAGTTTTTCCATGGACATTTAAAAAATTAGATTAATAAGCATGAGGATTTATTTGTATTCATGTGACTTTTCCCCATAAACACTGAGAAATTAAACTAAATGTCAGCAAGGGTCTGTTTCAGAGAATGTTCTAAGTGACTTCTGATGACAATTAAAACTGAAATTCAAGCAGCAAGAAAGATCAACATTTAATAGAAAAGTAAATTAATTGTAATTACAAACTAGCAAAATATATTTTTACGTGGTTAATAGAAGTTTAAGCTTCTGGAACCTTTCTAAAAATACACAAAGCAAAAAAAAAAAAAAATGATGAGCCCCATGGTGACAGGTTTTGTTCATATTCCTTTTGTCTCTTACTTCTAATTCGTATTCCTTGGCTCACATTTGTTAGGTCATTGTTCTGCTGAGAATCTTTACCTGCCTTGAAACTATTATAGGGAAAAATGCAGGCCAATTTAATTTCATCAGCCTTTTTGAATAGTTCACAGATATGGTACTTACCTACCACTGATGTTTCTCACAATGGTGGTTTGTCTGTAAATTCAACATTTGGAAGAAAATATCAAGGCTTATTTAATAGTGAAACTGGAATCTTAAATCGTACTGCCTAGATCTGTAACTGTGTCATTAAAACTTGAATATCTCCTCTTCTCACCTATAAACTATCTGCATAGGGCGAGGGGTAAAAATAAGCTTTATTTCTTCAGGGAGTAGACAGCATTCTGACTGAAATCCACATATTAATCAAAAACAATATAATTTCGGGGCGCCTGGGTGGCTCAGTGGGTTAGGGCCTCTGCCTTCGGCTCGGGTTGTGATCTCAGGGTCCTGGGATCGAGCCCCGCATCGGGCTCTCTGCTCCACGGGGAGCCTGCTTCCCCCTCTCTCTCTGCCTGCCTCTCTGCCTGCTTGTCATTTCTCTCTGTCAAATAAATAAAATATAAAAAAAAAAACCCAATATAATTTCATCTGATTCTGAAAAACACAGGTTTTTAAAAAAGGTTTAAAAGCTCGGTTCTCTTCTTCTGTGCCATAAGCAATCTCCTCTTTGCCCAGTGCCATTACCCCTCAATGCAGGTACCTGCCGAGTGTGTTTTAATGTCCCAAACCTGACCTCTGAATTCTGGCCTCATGTATCCAACTGCTGCTCCCTTAGCATCACCCCCTGGACATCTCAAAGACACTTCAAACTGTGCATGTCCAATTAGATGTCGGTCCCTCCCCGCTCCGAGTTACCCCACACCAGTGTTCTCATGTTCAGTGACAACTGCCACCCATCTGCTAGAAACAGGAGTCACCTTGACATCTACCGTTCTCAGATATATAACTCAGTCCCTTCCCCAAGAATGATCAATTTTGACTGCTACCTATTATTTCTATGAAGCCACTTTTCTCTACCTCCTCTGCCATCATCATTCTGCTCAAAACTACCAACAACTCTCATGAGGTAGGACTTTTTATTCACAACTGGATTCCCAATACCTAGGACTGTGCTACCGCACAGTTTGTGTTCAGTAAACCCTTGTCAAATGAACAAACTACCTCCTGCTACCACCTATCCCCATTCCCCGTTCACTTTGTGAATTCTTATCCTTCGATTCCTATGGAAGTCTCTGGATACCTGACCAAACTATCCACCACCCCCATCCTATTGTCTCATTTCAACATGTACTTCTCTACAATAACACTCCAGTCAGCAGTCATTTTACAGGGATCCATCCCATCTTTTGATTCATGCCTGTGCCCAAGCCTGCCATGCCCCTGTCCCAACTAGAGAGAAAAATCCATGAAAGCAGAAATGGGACATTTTTTTCATCAGTACTGTATCCTTAAACTCAGTTAAGAGCCTCCCAATATAATATACACTCAGTAAAAACTAGGGGTGCCTGGGTGGCTCAGTGGGTTGAGCCTCTGCCTTCAGCTTGGGTCGTGATCTCAGGGTCCAGGGATTGAGCCCTGTATCAGGCTCTCCACTCGGCGGGAGGCCTGCTTCCCCCTCTCTCTCTGCCTGCCTCTATTCCTGCTTGTGATCTTTCTCTCTGTTAAATAAAGAAATAAAATCTTAAAAAAATAAATAAATAAAAATAAATAAAAGCTACTAAGTCATTAACTTAAGAATTTCTGACATCATATTCATAGAGCAATGTCACCTTTTATATCCTGTTTATGACATCCTTAAAAGAAGAGTCTATTCTAAAGCTTTGCTTTTAAAGTTCTTTATTGAAACATTTGGTGTATCTTGTCTGTTTTGGAAGCAAGCTACCGAGATGAGCACAGGAATACAGGGAACAGACAAAATCAAACACCTACTGGAATCTGACCGTTAGGGAAGTCTTTTTGTCCTCTAGATAATGAGCCACAAAGTTGCTATAGTCTGAATGTGTGTGTTGCCCACCTCCCCCCTCAAAAAATTCAAATGTTGAAAACCTAATGGCTCACAGTGATAGTATTAGGAGACGGGCCTCTGGGAAATGACTGGGTCATGATGGTGGAGCCCTCATGAATGGGATTCATACCCTTATAAAAGAGGCCCCACAAAGTTCCCTTGCCATGAGAGGATACAATGAGAAGTCAGCGATCTGCACCTGGAAGAGGGTCGCCAACCCAACCATACTGGCACCCTGTTCTTGGACCTTGAGCCTCCAGAATTATGAGAAAGAAGCTACCCAGTAAGTGGTATTTTGTTATAGCAGCCCAAACAGACTAAGATAAGAAAAATAGAGGAACACAATTATATTAAACCCATAGTCTGGAAATTATGTGAATGGAAGTATTAGGTTCATAAACTCGAAGAATATGAATCTAAGATTAAAACCTAAGCAGTACTAAAAACAAAACAGCACAGTAAAAAATCAGGGCATCATAAAACTCTTGGACTAAAAATGGGAAGCCAGGGAAAGGAATAGGGTTGAGGGTAGTTGGGAAGTGCTTTGGACCCTGCTGGCATGCCTCTCTATTTTTACTCCCACCCCTGCCACCTGTACCTCCATAAATCCCCTGGACCTCAGCTGTTGGCCCAAATCTGACTCTACAGTAACCACAGAAGTTCCAGCTCCTCCAACCACTCCTCGACTCATACTACTCACCACATTTGGGGCATGGGATCTGCTTCCCACTGGCTTCCCAGAGCAACCCCTTACTCCCAGTCCAAGGGTGAAGGTAAAACAATACCTCCATGGGGTGAACTTCAGCCTGAGAGACATAGAAGATGGAAAGTTATGCCCCTGAATGACCACCAGGCCCAGGGAGAGTTCTTTAAAGCCCGTTCAGAAGATAACTCACTTGATGAAGTTGCAGCTAGATCAGTAACATACCACCTTCCATGTGCTTTTCCTTCCTCTCATCTCACTTTCCTATCCCCTCACTCTCACTGCCCTGGGACTGCATGTCCCAATATAGCCTTCCATCATGTTAGCTTAGTCTCAGGCTGTGGTGTCTAAGAAACCCCAGCTAAGAAACACAAAAGCACTGAAAGACAGATACTAATCTAAAGGATACTACTGTCACCACCTCTCTTCCTAATTGCAGTTCATGACCTCACCATCCATTTACTTCAACCCAAAACTTGGGAGTCAAACACAATTTCTTCTCATCCTTCTACCAGCACACCAAATCAGTCTACCAATTCCCCCCCTTAAGTAGTTCTTTAACTGTTTTCTCTCCTCCTTCCCCCACCCCAATACCATGTCTCCAGGACAGGTTGGAGCCTACTAAATGGGTCTCTCTGCTTCAGTCTCATTCTCCCTTTTTACTTTAATTTCAGCAGAGCTAGCACACAGTGTCATATAAATTTCAGCTCCATAACAGAGTGATTCAACAATTTTACATATTATTCAGTCAGTGCTCATTAAGATAAGTGTATTCTTAATCCCCTTCACCTAGATCACTCACCCATGAACCCACCTCCCTCTGGTAACCATCAGTTTGTTCTCTATAGTTAAGAGTCTGTTTTTTGCTTTGTCTCTCTTTTTTTCTTTTGCTCACTTGTTTTGTTTCTTAAATCCCACATATAAATGAAATCATATGGTATTTATCTTTCTCCAACTGGCTTATTTAGCTTAGCATTATACTTTCTAGATCTATCCAGGCTGTTGCAAATGGCAAGATTCCATTCCTTTTTATGACTGAATAGTATTCTATTTTATATATATATATACATATATATATATAAATTTTATATTTTATTGTTGCAAATGGCAAGATTCCATTCTTTTTTATGACTGAATAGTATTCTATTTTATATATATATATGTGTATATATATGTATATGTGTACATGTGTGTATATATATGTATATGTGTATATACACGAATGGATATATATAAAACCTTCTTTATCCATTCGTCTATCGATGGACACTTTGGCTGCCTCCATAATTTGGCTCTTGTAAATAGTGTTGCAATAAACACAGAGATGCATATATCCTTTCAAATTAGTGTTTTCATATTCTTTGGGTAAATACCCAGTGGTGTGTTAGTGGATCATACGGTAGTTCGATTTTTAATTTTTTGAGGAAACTCCATACTGTTTTCCAGAGTGGCTGCACAGTCTGCATTTCCACCAACAGTGTAAAAGAGTTCCTTTTTCTCCACATCCCCACCAACACTTGTTGTTTCTTATGCTTTTTATTTTAGCCTTTATGACAGGTGTGAGATTATATCTCACTGTGGTTTTAATTTGCATTTCTCTGATGATGAGCGATGTTAAGCATCTTTTCATACTGTCCATCTGCATGTCTTCTTTGGAGAAATGTCTATTCATGTCTTCTGCCCATTTTTAATTGGAATATTTTTGGGGGGGTTGTGTTGAGTTGTCTAAGTTCTTTATATATTTGGGATACTAACTCTTTATTGGCTATGTCATTTGCAAATATCTTCTCCCATTCTGTAGGTTGCCATTTAGTTTTGTAGGTTGTTTCCTTTGCTGTGCAGAAGCTTTGTATGTTAATATTGTCCTCCCATTTTAAATTCACTGACCAACTGTGGCCAGATGAATAATATTTTAAAAATCACAATCCTAATCATTTAAACACTTGATGAATTCAACTACAACAATGGTAGCCAACCTTTTTTTTTTTTCCCCACCTGAGGAATCCAACATACTCCTAAGAGTTCAGGGGACAAGGGAGTTTATTAGGATGGTCACTCAAAAATTTGTATCAGAATTTCTGAAGGACACTCGAGTAGTTAGGAAAAGCTTCCTTCCTCTCTGCTCTTCCAGATTATAACATGCCCACTTGTTTTTCTTTTTTGTTGTTGTTACCCTTGTTTCTGACTAGCACTCTCTTTGTGCTCCAACTGTACACCTCTAGGTTAGCTCTGTGTTACGGTAACATTATTTCCCCAAGAGCAAGGCACCTGTTAGGAAGTTTTATCAGGCTTTTAACTAAGGCCTGGTGGTGAGGGAATACTGATTTTAAAAAGTAATCTGGGATTCTTTTGGATTAAATACACTGTGTTACATACAAATACTCACCAAGTAAAACACCCATCTCTACGAATCCCGTCAATAAAGTAACAGAACTGTCTCACACTTGTCAAGATTTAGAGATAATTTTATACTTAGAGAAAAAAGATACCAAAAAAGAACCAAGAACATTTCCTTTTCTTAATCATCTACGTTTGCTTCCCATTTCCATATATTTCAAATGCTGGCAACTCTTTAAGGACCTTTCAACCTAAATGACCAATATTTAGGGACCTAGTTAACTCAATAAGACATGATGCAGTCACTTTAAGTGCTACTGATGAAGACTTTAAAAATATGGAGAATTGCTTATATTGCAAAATCATAAAAAGTGGGATGTCATATTGCTTCTATAGTATAACTATAACTCTGTTTTACATACATACACACACACACACACAGAAAGAAGTTCAAGGGAAATAATTACCTAAATGCTGTGTCATATGTAAATTGTGGTAGGAATGTGGACTTCTTCTTTTCTTACTGCATTTTTTTTTAAGATTTTACTTATTTGACAGACAGAGATCACAAGTAGTCAGAGAGGCAGGCAGAAAGAGAGGGAGGGAAGCAGGCTCCCGCCGAGCAAAGAGCCCGATGAGGGGCTCGATCCCAGGACCCTGGGATCATGACCTGAGCCGAAAGCAGAAGCTTTAACCCACTGAGCCACCCAGGCGCCCCTCTTACTGCATTTTTAATGTGCTTTTATTATTTCTATGAGAAAGTAAAAATAATTAAATTGAACCCCATGGAATAATTTCAATATATTTGAAAGAGTGCATAAAGCCACGCCTCAATGAAATTCTTATAGTAAAACCTCAGCCTATAAGAATTATTCACTGGAGAATCTCCGGCGTGGAGGAGCCGAGAGTTCTGGGCCCCACTCCTAGGTGCGCCCTCAGAGAAAAGCCCCAGCCACTCCCATCTCCGTCGCCTCTGGCCGTGCTCCGAGCTCACCCAGCCTGTGACCAGTTCAAGGTGTTCGCAATGGTTTGATAAGCTATCTAGCTGATCTCCTGCTACCTGATGTCGTCTCAGCTGCTACTTCTCTGCCATCTTGACTCCTCCCCCAGAGAGTAAAATCTGCAGTTGAAGAAGGAGGAGGCCACAACACCAATAGAGATTAAGGATGACACGCAAAGCAGTATAAAAGACATTGTATTTCAGAAAGCAAAGCAGTTGGAGCATTGGACGACTCAGCAAAATGAAACTGAAGAACCCCCTGAGAAAGAAAATATAGATACCATCTTAGATAACATACAAGACAGAAGGAATTTGAGAGATGTCTCTCTCTCTCATTGAAGCATCTAAAAAAGCTGGCATTAGTTACATCGTTTATCCCAAGAAAAAGAAGACGAGACTGAAGAAAAGATTGAAGCACAGTAAACTTAAAACTGTGTATGATGAATTAGCCAAGCCTCCAAAAGTGCTTAAAAGGTCTTGTTTAATCAATACTTGTTATAGTTTATGAAATGTATTCTGGTTTTGGCCTTACTCTTGTAATTTCACTAGCTGAAGTTGTTATTTTATTCACCATTGAAAATATGTTAAGTCTTAGCTAAAGGAGAATTCCCTACTTTTTAGTATATGGGTATTCAATAGTGTAAATATATGACTGGTTTAAACTATATTTTAAAGTTGAGGATGACTTAAGGACATGAAGTAAAACTAAGTCAATTTGATAGTTAAATGAAATCTTTCAATGGAAAGAAATAAAATCTGCTAAGTTATTTTTCAGAAGTGATTTAACACCAAAAAACCACTTCTGCTCAAAACAAATATCACCCATTCAAAAGTTCAAATAGATTGCTGAAATTCAACTGTTTTCAAATTTGAACTTAATGAATTGAATAATCTAAATCAACTTTTTAATGCTGTGTGAGCCCTTATTCAGGGATCAACACATAGAAATAATTAACTTTTCTCCTTACTTAAGAGTGATAGTATCTAGCATGTTTAAAAATGTGCTAGGACATGGGGCGCCTGGGTGGCTCAGTGGGTTGAGCATCCAGTTCTTGATTTCTTCTCAGGTCATGATCTCAGGGGCGTGAAATGGAGCCCGGTGCTGGGCTCCCCGCATAGCGGGGAGTCTGCCCAAGATTTTCTCTCACCCCTTGCCCCTCCCCATTTTTGCAATCTCTCTCTAAAGTGAATAAATAACTCTTTAAACCAAGGTGCATGGGCCTAAGATGACAGCAATGGAAGTTCCAGGTATGCTCATATTTAAGTGTTCAGAGTGCAACTTTCTTATAACTGAAGGATTGTGCAAAATAGTTTGCAAAAAGCTCTGGGCTTTATTTCTCTTTAGATATCCTCAGATGACAAAATTCATTAAATGTATTCCCTTTGAAAAGTTAAAAAAAAAAAAAAAGAATTATTCACTGGAACTGAGTAACCCAGCTAAACTGAGGTTAGTGAATGAAATTCACCAACCTTCCAACATATTTCGACAAGTACTATTTCCTAAAGCACATTTTCCTAGCCTGTTTAGTTACACTGCCATGTTGTTAAAGAGGCAGATCAGATGTGTAGGACACAGGGCTAAAGGACCCAGCTTTAGGGCTGCTCTGCTACTGTACATCTTGAGAGCTCCCAAAAGGCTGCAGAAAGACAGGTTCGGAATGGTTTGCTCTCCCTAGTGGGACAGAGGGTTGTTCCTGGGAGTCAATGAACTGTATGTAAAGC
The DNA here is from genome assembly GCA_004024625.1 of Mellivora capensis. Classification (NCBI taxonomy): domain Eukaryota; kingdom Metazoa; phylum Chordata; class Mammalia; order Carnivora; family Mustelidae; genus Mellivora; species Mellivora capensis. The sequence continues at coordinate 141,429 of PISX010002337.1, read as the reverse complement.
CCACACTGCGGGACACATCTCAAGGAGGTTCCCAGTATGTGCTTTCAGAGGCTAAAGCAGCAAAGAGAAGGGAGCTAGCTATTCAGCTCCAGCTTCCACCAGCCCAACAGAGCTATTCCAACATCTGCTTTTGATCACTCCTCTTGCTCAAAGTGTCTTCAGCCTCTCCCTCTCCAGTGCTGCTGTGTCCTGCAGTATAGGAGGCTGGTGCTCCATGGGGAAGACGTCTCCACGACGTTGGCTAATGACTTCCATTTCCTCCTCCTTTTCCTATCATTTCACTTATATTCTTTGATGTGACTCAAAGAATAAGCCTTTACTATGAAGCCACTTGCTAACCTGTCCCTTATATGTAAAATATCAAATGAAAGATAGGCAAATCTGTAATATTGGGACTTGCTACTCAAAGGAGAGTCAGCAGCATCTGTGTCACCTGTGGGCTTGTTAGAAATGCAGAACATCAGGCTCCAGCGCTGCTAAATGACAATTTGCATTTTAACAGGATCCTGAGATGGAAAAACAGAGATGTTCATAAGGCCTCTTTGGGCATATTTTATACAGTTTTGAATTCTGAACCACTGTGGTATTTTGTATATTCAAAAAACATTAAAGGGGTAAGTATGTAAAGTCTCAAAATTTAATACACACAGAAATAAATGAACCTGAACCTATATGCCAAATTGATAATCACACTGAAGAAAGAGTTTATCTTCTGTACATAGTACACTACTGTATGCCCCTAGAATACCCTGTATTCTGGGGCACCTGGGTGGCTCAGATGGTTAAGCATCTGCCTTTGGGTCAGGTCATGATCTCCAGCTCCTGGGGTCAAGCCCCACTTAGAGCTCTCTGCTCAGCAAGGAGTCTGCTTCTCCCTCTCTCTCTGCCTCTGCCACTCCCCCCAGCTTGTGCATGCTCTCTCTCACTCACTCTCTCTCTCTCTCTCAAATGAGTAAGTAAAATCTTAAAAAAAAAAAAAAAAAAAAAAAAGAATACCCTATATTCTAAGGGCAAAAAAAAAAATCTGCAAAGAAACTCTGGACTTTAATTAGCATAATTGTTGTTAGTAGTGATACTGATATTTGGTAAAATTATTTTGTTTATGTAACATAGGATAAAGCATTGTATATTTATATCCCCTCCCCACCTAGCTCTACCCATTGAAAGGGTCTAGAAGCCACCATATGCTGGATATACAATGAGCACATTCAAGTCTTGGTTTCCAAACACCACTGACCATCTAAAGGAACCAAGCTCCTTAGGAAGATGGTGACCCCAGAATTGGGATAGGAAAAGTATGAGATGGGGCTGAAGTGCCTCAGAGAAGTGCTCAAGACTAGAGAACCTGAAAACCTCACTTCCCTCTCTAGAAGCTTTGAGGATCTTTTCTTTATACTTAGTGTTCTTAAAGTTCATAAGAATTAGTCTAAACTTGAAATTGTCTTCATCTAGTTTGCTGAGCTCTCAGAACTTGTCACTGTGAATATTCGGATGGTGTCTCAGAGCACAAAATAAGTTTCTATTATTAATTTGATCTTTTCAACTCTTCATTAATTCTGTCATATCTTTCGGAATTCTAAGTGGGTAGATCTGACTGAGCCTATCTCTGCCCTTCTTGTAAGTTTTCTGCCTCTCTTTTTGCACTGCATTCTAGATTTCCTTATAATCGTCTTTCAAATTTTCCATAGTACTATTTTAATTTCAGCAAACAAATGTCTGATTTTCAAGAGTTCTTCCTTATTCTTTAACTGTTTCCATTTTCCTCCATCCTGTTATTTTTAAGATGTCATCTTCTTAAAACGCCCCTCAAGTTTCCTTTTATTTCCTCTCCTCAAATCTTTAATTAATCTGTGCTTCTTCTAGGAACATTTGTTCTGTTTATGCTATCACTCCTTTGCTGCTGTTTCTTTTCACATATCTAATGCATATTTCTGAGTAAAGGCCAGGGTGACTTTTTCCTCTGTGTCTGCTGTGGGTTTCCTCTACTATTCTGCTGGTTTCTCCTATCATAAGGCAGTTGGCAGAGAGTTCTGTGTGTGGAGATGTTGGACTTGTCAAAAGACTGACTTTATTTTAAGATAAGCAGAAGGTGGGCCTTCAAATACCAAGAAGACAAGGACTTTGTTTGGGGCAGGTGCACTGCCCTTATCAGCTCCAAATCTCCACCAGACACTTCCTCTGATTTCTTGGGAAAAGAAGACTCTAGTTTTCAATTCAGGGGTAAAATGATGAGCTGCTCTATTCCACACAGTAAGGCTGCAGGTAGAAGAAAAACATGCGAGTGTGGGGCACAGGCTTACTATTCATTCTACCTCCTTCATTCACTGCACTCGGCACCCTGAATCTTTCTCTTAAAATACCTATTATGGCCAATGGAAGTCTACAGAAAACAAAATGTGATGAACTTTTAAAAAATCCTCAGGGGTTCAAGTATTCTCAATATTCCTGCAAAGAAATTACTGAACCAACCCACCTGTTTTTATTCTTTCTCTTTTTAGAAATCTCCGTAAAATTTGAGATGGAAAGAAAAATCACTGTGCCATAAAAAGCATTTCATTTCTCATTTTATAGACATGACACATTCTTGAATTTCCCCCACAAGTTTGTTTTACCTTTAAGATGTCTTCTATTCTTTGATTTATCTCTGGGCAATAGCTATGGCTTTTTTTAATATAAGCATGAGCATTAAGGATGGCAAACATATGAGCATCTGCATAAATCTACCAGATACTCCATTTGTATTAAAACAAAGCCTTATGTGAAGATTGGCATTAGCTCAACTGTAGGATATAAAATAAAATTATTATAAAAATTAATGAAAAAAGAAGACAAGTCTGGTATTATTTATGCTAATTCAAAGTAAATTAAAATATTTTATGCACAATGACATCCAATGGTATTCAGAAAATAATCCAGACTTGTTCAACCTCCAACCTTCTATCTGAAACATAACAATATAAAAATCTACTTGTATATATACATATGCCAATTATCTACATAAATATATGTATTTTTTTTCAACCAAAGGAGATGTATGGTGTTCTGGAGTGCTACATGGAAGTATCTCCTACCCACCCCACATTCCTTCTCCTTTGCTCTCTTTCCTGACAGTGGCGAACACAGCAGAAATCACACTTGTGATAACATTTCTCTTCAGGCTGACATCAGAGTGAGCTAAAGTATATATCTCCACCGCTCTGATATTCCTACTGATCCACAGCAGCCGTGGGAATCTGTGCCAGCTTCAGACTGGTCGATTTCTATCCCTCAAAATTTGTTTGTGCCTGCTTCCCTTACCTGCAGGTCGTCATTTATGACTCAGCACTGCTGTCTCTGGCCCCATCTCTAATCCTATTACCTTTACTAATAACAACAACCAATTAACCTCGGCTTGAAGTGTTCACTTCTAGATGTCACATACTTAACTAGTGCTTACATATTAGATAAAAACTATTCTAGAACTCCACAAATATTAATATAATTAACAACTCCAGAAGGTGGGCACTGAAAGATGAGGAAGCTGAGTTACAACTAGGCAGCTAGCCCAAGGTCGCCCAGCGCTATGAGCACCTCCGCAAACTGGCTCTAGTCTGTGCATCATCACCCCATTAGGGAGGGGGGAAAAAAAAAGTCTTATTCTAGAAGGAGAGAAAGAATTTAGGATGTGCAATTACAGCTACCACTCCTTAAACACCCACCATGTACCAGATCTTCACAGGTATTATTGCTAATCCCAACAAGCCACCCTTAATGCAGAAGTTATTTTCCCCATTTTGAAGACAGATAAACTGAGGCTCAGACCTTGACATGCTTCCAGTCACATAAACAATGGGAGAGCTGGAATTGGAATCCAGGGCACCCCAGCTCCAAAGTCCCTGCTCTTTACGAAATGCTTTACTGCTTCCCTCATCACCCAAGGAAAGAAAATGGAGACTTTTATTCCATTTAATACAGCAATTTGTGGTGTTAAAAATGCTGTCCCTAGGGGCACCTGGGTGGCTCAGCGGGTTGGGCCTCTGCCTTCAGCTCAGGTCATGGTCTCAGGGTCCTGGGATCAAGCCCCACATCGGGCTCTCTGCTCAGCAGGGAGCCTCTTCCCCTTCTCTCTCTTCCTGCCTCTCTGCCTACTTGTGATCTCTCTCTCTCTCTGTCAAATAAATAAATACATAAGCAAATAAAATCTTAAAAAAAAAAACAAAACGCTGTCTCTAGATCTGGTCTATTCTTCTGGTCCAACAACTTGGGGATTTTATTTTTAGACCAGCCTTCCCCAAAGGCTTCAATTTTTTTTTTCAGAACACCACTCCCTGAGGACCAGAGGCAGCATGAGAGCAGACACTATGTTTTATGCAGAGTTGATGAAATGACCCAAAAAAAAAGGAGAACAGTGACTAAAACAAGGACATTTCTGGGAGTAAAATCCTAACTTCCACAATTAATAAAGCCAAAGTATCCCTGATGTGATAAGGAAAATTCCACTATCCCTCATCCTCAGACACCACTTTCATAATGTTGACTAAAAATTAAACTGGATGTTTTCTTGAAATCCAAACACTTGGTTAAAATTGGATAAACTATGTGAATGAAGAATGCTTTAGATTTTTAAAATTTTTATGGGCATGCTTTGGAACTCTGCAGTCTAAAACTGCCTTACCCTTAAACTCTTTGAAAATGCAACCGGTAAGGTTGCCATTCAGTACTTGGGAATGACACTAATTTAACTTCATGTGATTGGAAGGTAAGACATTTAATGCCCCCCTTTTACATTTGTGGAGGTTTATGAAGAGATACTATACTTATCCCTAAGTGATGTGGTATATCACAAAGGAGAATGTGACCCCAAGTTAGTGATTTGGATGGATGTGAAAAAGAAGGTAGTAACTCAAAAACGGGATGCCTCATGACCTAGACTTGAAGCCATGCTCCTAGATGAAATAATATAAACCAATAACTGAAGAAGTTTTTCACAGTGATCAATCATTGAACACAGCATGACACAGCAAACAATCTTCTAGAACTCCTGGCTCCTATCTTTACATGACTGTTTAATCTGTTTCCCCTTAATATCTGGTGTTATACTGTATACCAGATACCAAGAAAGAATACAAAAGAAAAGGAGATACAATCCTTGCCTTCAAAAGTGTTGAAACATTATAAAGAACAATGAAAGGTCAATTATTAAGTCCATTAAAGACAAGCTTGTGGCTGACCAATATTCCCACCAAGAACTGAAAAAGCTGGATAGTTTTTAAAGAACTTCTTTGAAGCATCTAAGAACTACCAAAGCAAGGAGAACTTGAGGGGTCAAGTTCTCAGAGAGAAGGAAGCATGGCAACGTGAGGTAGCGCTGCATTCGACGAGACTTTTCCCCTGAGATGCGAGCCAGCTCTGAAATGCCAGGCTAAGAGGCAGAGAGCCTGAAAAGTGGCAGCTGAAAGGCTTAAAAGTAGCTGAGAAGCTTAAAGTTGAGTAAGAGAGGCAGCTGGGAGGCTGAGACGCTGAACAGAGCTCAGTCTGTCCCAGTGTCCAGCAGCCAAAAGCTGGTGTCCAGGGCTCATGGGAGGGTGGTAGGAACGACTTCCAAAGGACTTCATTCTTGGACTAGGCATGGACAGGAAACCAAAGGCTCTCATAACAACCAACCACCAACCTAATTAATTAGCTCAAGTTTAGGTTTCTTAATTAAGTTTCCAAATGAAGTTTTTGAGACAGATGCAAAGGGAACATCAAAAGCACTAACTATGGGGAAAAGACTGGTAAGTTGGCCAAAAGGCATCATTTGAAAATGAAAAGCAAGTCAAAAAGAAGATATTTGCAATCACATAATTGACAAAGGACTCATACCCTGAAAATATATATGTTTTTTTCATGCTGATACATTTTTAAGAAAAACACAAGCACATCCAGTTGAGACCCGAGCAGAGGAACTAAACCAAAACTTCACAAAGGAAGATACCCAAACAGACACACACACACACACACACACCCCAAAAACAGGTGCTGTCCCTCATTATTCATCAGGGAAATGCAAACAAAAACCACAAAAAGACAAATTGAACAGAATGGATGAAACTAAAACAACAGCAAACAGTGAATGTTGGTCATGATGAGGTACAAATGGAACTTTCATACATGACTATTGGGAGCAGATACTGGTTAGCTGTCTGTGGAAAACAGTTTGTCATTTATTGTAAATTTGCAGTCATACCTGTTCCATGACCCAGCAATCCCACTCCTAAGTATATGCTGAACAGAAATATTCACATTTCTGCACCACAAGTCAAGTACAAGTATAATCCTAGTAGCGCTATTCGAAATACCCAAACATTAGAACAGCAAATACGTCCATCAACAGAAATGTGGTATGTCTGTATAATGAAATACCGTACAACCACGAAAATGAACAAGCTACTGCCATGCACCACATGAATGGATCTCACAAATACAATACTGAGCAAAAGACACAGAGACAAAAGTTCAAAACAGACAAAAATTCAAAAACAGGCAAAATGAATCTTTGGTATTGGACATTATTGGTTATCTTTGGGGAAGAGTAGAACTAATGACTGGGAAGGGTCTTCTAGAAGGTTCTGCGGTTCCTGGGATGTTGGTACATCCATGGTGGTTATACACATGTATTAATTTTTTTCAAATTTCACTGAGCTATGCCCTTGATTTGTACATCTTCCTGCTTATATATATTTTTTAAACTTCCATTAAAAAATAATTAAAAGTTTATAGAAATTTTACTTCTTAGGATCCATTCTTAAGAAATATTTTTAAATATCCTCTGAAAGTTCAAGTAATTAAAATATATATAAAAACTTCCAGACCTTAGGTTAGGCAGAGAATTCATAGATACGACACCAAAAACAAACCAATCCATATGAAAAAAAAAACTGACAAATTGGATCTCTTTAAAACTCAAAATTTTTGCATTCAGATAACATAATTAAGAAAATGGAAAGCCAAGAAACAGACTGAAGTATTTGCGAAACACATATCAAATACTTGTATCCAGCATGTGCAAGGAACACTCACAAGTTAGTAATATTCAAACCCAATTGAGAAATGAACAAAAGATTTGAATAGACATTTCAACAAGGAAGACATACAAATACCTAAGAGTGTATGAGAGGATGTTCAACATCATTGTCATTAGGGAAATGTATATTAAAACCACACTGAAATATTTCATATCCACTAGAATAACTATAATAAATATGACAGACAATGACAAATGTTGGTAAGGATATGGAGAAATAGGTACTCTCAGATATCACTGGTGGGAATGTCAAATGGTGGAACCATTTTGGAAAAGAGTCTGGCAGTTTTCCAAATAGTCAAACACAAAACTCCCAATACAGCTCAGTAATTCCATTCCTAGGTATTGGCCCAAGGGAAATGAAAATGTGTGTCCACACAAAGACTTACCCATGAACATTCATAGCAGCATTCTTAATAGCACAAGCTGGAAACCTAAATGTCCATCAGCTGATGAACAGATGGACAAAAGGATATAAGTATCCCTACAATGAAATACTGTTCAGCAATAAAAAGGAATAAAGTACTAACATATGCTACATCATGGATGAGCCTCAAAAATATTGTGGTAAGCAGAAGAAATCAGTCACAAGAAACCACATACTACATACTTCCACTTAATGAATCATTCAGAATCATCAACTGTATAGAGACAGAAAGCAGATTAGCAGTTGCCTGGGACTAGGGATGGAGGAGGAGATTAACTGTAAATGGGTGTGAAGGACCTTATCTGGGGAAAGAAAATGTTCTAAAATGAATTATGGTGATGGTTGTACCACTTGGTAAAATTACTGAACACCACTGAATTATGCACTTGAAATGGCTGAATTTTATGAAATGTTAAATATATCTCAATAAAGCTGTCAAAAATTTCATGTACAAGAAATTTATAGCAAGATTTATATTTTATAACAAATTTATAACAAGAAAAATAGCAAGAAAATAAAGCCAACCTAAAGGTTCACATTTGTGAAATAGTTTGAGCTAATTATGTGATTTATCTCATAGAATACTGTATAGACATTAAAACGTTTTTGAGGGATGCCTGGGTGGCTCAGTTGGTTAAGCATCTGCCTTTGGCTCAGGTCATGATCTCATGGTCCTGGGATCAAGTCCAGCATCAGGCTCCAGAGCCTGCTTCTCCCTCTGCCTGCCACTCCCCTAATTGTGCACTCATGGTCTCTCTCTCTCTGACAAATAATTTTTAAAAATATCTTTAAAAAAATAAAAAAATAAAACATTTTTGAAGAATATTTAATGACATAAGAAAATATTATGCAAGCATGTTGAGTGAAGAAAACAAACTACAAAGCTGTATATATAGTATGTTCCTGCTATGTTTCTGTAAATTTTTAAAAGGGGTTGGAAGGAAACACAGCAAACATGAACAGAGGTTTCTGACCATTACGTTTTTTAATAATACTTTTTTTCTGTATTTTCCAAATATGAGTTTTCCAATATTCAAGAAAAAGCTCTTAAAAAAAAGGAAAAAATTCTGCTTGAACAATACTTCATATATTGTAAAAATATATATATGAATAGTTATTTTCAATGATCATAAGACATATTTCTTTTTTTAAGACATATTTCTTAAAAAAAAACTCTACTCCCTAGAAAGATATTAAGAAAGCAAAATAAGCATCCTCCTATCTCATCATGCCTACTGTCTGTGGTTAAAACATAATACAATACTTAAAAATTTAGAAAGTGGTGGGAATTACTCAACTATTTCTGCTGCTATGCAAGCAATCTATTCTCATCGATAAGGGTATAACAGACTTATGAATAGAATTTTCTTATCCCCAAAACCGCAAATTTTAAATATAATTTATCTAGTCACTACTTTTAAAAGTATTCCCATATTTCCTCCAATTATTTACCTACTAAACTGCATTAATCTTTAGATCACCTTTCTGGTTTCCTCAAACATCACCTGAGAATCAGTGCAACTTCAAAGCAAACAAACAAAAAGCCTGCCTATTTTTGTTTATTTTCATGCTATTCCACAAAAGGTTTTGTTTGTTTTTTTTAATCCCTCTTTAGCATAATCTGAATTTCTGGGTACAGCTCAACTTGCTGCTCTGTTCTTTAAACCTGTTCTCTTAAGTAATTCTGTACCCATCTGACCCCATATGCCTATCTGCATGAGAATTAGACATTTAATCTTTCTTTTTTTTTTTTTGACATTTTATTTATTTGACAGGAAGAGAGAAAGCACAAAAAGGGGGAGTTGCAGAGGCAGAGGGAGAAGCAGGCTCCCCGCTAAGCAGGAAGGCCAAAGAGGGGCTGGATCCCAGGACCCTGAGATCATGACTTGAGCAGAAGGCAGACACTTAACCAAATGAGCCACCCAGGCGTCCCTAATTTCTCATTAACAGTCACAAAGAGCAATGAGAATTTGTTTCCAAGGCCTTCAAATAACTTTATCAAATCAAAGTTCAGTGTTTTCCAGCATCATACCTGTATTTCTTCCAAAACTGCTGATACTCTCTTCTCCACTGTGTCTTACTACAAATGATTCCTGCATGTCCTTCAGAGGTTAAAAAAAAGTCAGTCAAGGGCCTCCGTAAGCTTTCTGTTGAGCACGTCCCTGCCCTTCCCCAGATGCCTACCATGTCCACGTTAGCAGTGGTCAGAGTACCTGGAGTGTCGTCAGGCAGGTTACCTGATATCTCAGTTCCTCAGAAAAATGGAGGTGATCATAATACACCCTAGTTCATGAAGCTGTGGTAAGCATTAAATGAAACCAAATGTAAAGTACTGACACATAATCAGTGCTCAATAACTATAGCTACCAGTTCTATTTAGCCCAAAAAAGAAAACCATGTCCTCCACAACACCAACACTTCAGCGACACTTGGGGAACTCCTTCCTCCAACACCCTTGCAAATGACTATTTTCCGTATCTCACCCCAAGCTGAATTTAAATGTTTCTCACTTCAAGATTCTGCACTGTGATTCTGACATACCTTTGTTTCTCTTCTTCTGACCTTCTTCACTCCAGCTTCTGCCTCCTTTATTCAGAACAGTAAGTTGTAACAGTCTCTTTCACAACAAAACATACACAGCTTCTCCTATTCTTTTCGTGTTAGAAGTCTACATATTCCTTCCCAGACCTTTCAGAAACAGTCCACTACAACCATGTCCAGTTTATTCCTATATATCTAGATGCAATTATGATGTAGCCTATTTGTTTTTCACAACATTTTTCATGACGGTGACTGCCCCTGAGAGCTCCAGCCAAGTCAAAATTCAACAAAAATGTCAAGGGCATCAACCATGTGCCAGGTACTGTGGTAGCTAGTAGAGATTCATATGACATGCTACCTATCTACTAAAAACAAGAAGGGACAAACATGCCTACACTATAGTCTCTTTCTTTCTTCCTACATATCTGGGCAATGTCTTTGTCTAAGATAGCTCAAACATCATCTCTGGGCTTAAGACAGTTTATGAATATACTCCCTACCCTACCACTTACTACCTCATCTCACCTGCAATGACTGGACATTATGTTCTCGTTCAGTATCATAGAAATTTCACAGAATATAGAATCAGAAGACCTAAATGATATCACCAGAGACCTCAAATAACCTCTCGACTGTATAGATAATGGTCAAGTGTCTTATCTTTTTTTTTTAAAGGTTGCTAAAATCATTGTCCCTTGGTCCTGTCATATGAAAATATAATTCATTACCATAGCAAATTCTAATAATGAACATAAGGGAAAATATGCAATCACTAAATTTCCTCATGAGTGGGAAGCTAGAAGATAACACAGGAGTATCAGCACAGAATTAAAGATCATTCTGCTCTTAGGATGCCATTTCAAAATAAGATTGCTGAAGAGCAGTGTTGACTCATCCTCAAAAATAATGGCAGATCTCTTTGACCTTGATTCACTGCCATGATCAAAATAATTCTGCTTAACTTGGAAAGATTCTGAAAAATCTAAAGGTCATACTTAAAATACTTAAGAGTTCAAAAATCTATGAAGTAAGACTAGTCTTAGTATTCAAAGTAGCTACCAGATAAAGACAAAGAAAACGTCGACAGTCATTATGTGCCAATTGAAATTACCTTCACTTGCATATTTTGCCCTGATGTTCAGTCTTCCACGATGCTACCCATAAATTTTAAAGATTTTCTTTTTAAGTCATCTCTACACCCAATGCGGGGCTCGAACACAAACCCTGAGATCAAGAGTCATGTGCTCTGCTGATTGAGCCAGCCAGGGGCTCCACTACCCATGTACTTCATATAAATCCTTGACATATATTTTCAACTTGACTTATACACTTCTTTAAATGAATTTCTTGTTTTTTCCTTTAACAAATAGTTATTAAGCACTTGCTATAAGCCAGCTTCTGACTAAGCACAGCAACAATGGAGAACAAAACATGTCTCCTGATCTTATGTAACTCACAAGTCTAGTGTGGAGACTCATGGTGATGGTTAATTTCACGTGTCAACTCAACTAGGACAGAGGGTGCCTGATTTAAACGTTATTTCTGGGTGTGTCTCTGATGGTGTTTCTGGATGAGATTAGCATTTGAATTGGTAGACAGAGTAAAGCAGACTGTTCTCCCCAATGTGGTAGGGCATTATCTATCCATGGAAAGCCTGAATAAAACAAAAAGGCAGAGGAAAGGGGATTTTGCACTCTCCTGACTGTTTGAGCTGAAACACCAGTCTTCTACCCTCGATTTATATTTACACCACTGGTCCTCTAGTTCTCAGAACCACACCATCAGCTTTCCTGGGTCTCCAATCTGCAGATCATAGGACATCTCCGCCTATATAATCATATGAGTCAATTCCTTATAATAAATCATATGTATTTCCTATTGTCTGTTTCTCTGGAGAGCCCTGACTCATACCAAACACACACAAACACAAAATAATCAATGGAGTATGTGTGCTGTAAAGGAAAATTCAGGAGTCTCAAAGAAAGAAAACAGAAAACATAATTCCTCAATTACATGTGTACATATATTCTTGCAACATCCTCTAAAGCTCATGTTCTGTGATAGTGTGATATTATCCACTATGATGAACCCAAAACTACTAGGCTAGAGACTAGTATATTTTAGTTTTAAAGTTATCATTTATTTTGTATTCTGTTTTATTTCTTAGTGGGTACAGGGCAGGAGAAAAAAGGCCATAGGGAATAAGAAGCAAAATAAAATAAAGACTAAAAGCTGGAATCTTTCATTGAAAGAATAAATAAAACTTTACAAAAGGCATCCGGTCTTGAGAAAAGTTTTCTAAAACCAAATTCTTGACAAATACTTTTTTTAGGGGGTGTGTCCAAACAGGGGCAGGGAGGGGCAGAGGGAAGGGGGGAGAGAGAGAAAATCTTGAGCAGGCCCCCTGTGCTGAGCGCAGAGTCCAACACAGAGCTCCATCTCACAACCCTGAGATCAGGACCTGAACCAAAATCCAGACTCCACTGCTTAACCAACTGAGCCACCCAGGTACCCCTTGACAAATAATTTTAAATTCATGGTTCTTGAAACCTCACTAGCCAAATAACTCCACTAAATCCTACTATAAAGCAGAATTCATGCATCAAAGTGACTATCTCCTCTAACCCAATCTATTTCCATTTCTGTTATTTCTAAATTGAAATTTTCAATCAAGTTTGCTGTACATCCAACAACGGGAAAGGATCACCCTAACCAAAACGTGTTACATAATTGTCATTGTAAGTTCAAAGTACTGCATATCACTTCCCAACATCCACCCTGCTCCTTCCAACTCCCCCCCCCCCAAAAAATCATGCCACAGGAAAAAAAATTTAAGATTAATTTATTTTCTTTTAGAGAGAGAGAAAGCATGCAGTGGAGAGGGGCAAAGGGAGAGAGAATCTCAAGCAGACTCACTCCCCACTGAGTACAGAGCTCCATCCTGGACCCTGAGATCATGACCTGAGTATAAATCAAGAGTGGTACACTTAATCCACTGAGACACCCAGGCACCCCTTAGCAAAGAATTTTTTAAAGAAAATCTTCAATATTCATTTTGAATCTTTAGAAAAAAAAAAAATCAAGGTGATAAAATGGTTGTATTCTAAACTCCAAAGAACAATTTCTTATCATGCATCACAAAATCATAGGGAGAAAGGATCTGAGTTGTATTGTTTGCTCCTTAGTGGGTTCCCTACTGATAGGATACCAGTGATGCTGCCATTCAATAAGGTGCCTGTTGCTAGTCCTCTAGTCCTCTGCTCAAAGATCACACCCTCAGTAAAAGCTTCGCAAGTTCACAAGGTGCTGATGCAATTGACATACAGCTGATAAGACCAAGTACCCATACGGAGTTCACTAGCCCAATGTCAACTGCATACACAAGAGTCAAAATTGCAATTTCTGGATTTGCTCTTACACACACACAAAAAAAGGGGGAGGAAGAAGAGCACTAAGTACTGCTGTACAAACATCACTGCTTATACTTATGTGGGGTTTTTCAGGTTGTATTATACTTTATTCATTCCCACATCTCACTTGATTCCCCCCTAGCAGATACAGCCTATTAAAGAAAGAGTGATGCCCAGAAAGTAGTGTGTGTGTGCATGCAGGTGTGTGTTTTCAATATTTCAATAACAGCAAGAACCACTGCGTTAGAATGGCCCAAAAGTAGAGTTTCCCTAATGGTTGATAAAACAAATGTGAAAATTCTTCTTATATGCAAAATACTTTATTATGCTGGATTTGAGTAGAATATGCAGAATTCAACATAGATTCTAGAAGGGACAGCATTCAGTGAAATGATCAATGCAAGTCTCAAGTTTATATTAGATAAATAGAAAATTCCCTTTCACAGGGCCACAAACTAAATGGATGCTTTATGTAATATGGCTTTTTATATGACTATTCCCTGTCTATTCATTAAAAAGAAAAAAAAATTAACCGAAAGATCTTTCCCTAGAACTTTATTCCAACTTAGAATCTAGATACAAGCAAAGACCCCACCAGAATAATGGGGCACCTGAGTGGCTCAGTTGATTGAGTGTTTGACTCCTGGTTTTAGGTCAAACTTGCCTCTGGCTCCACACTCAGCAGGGAGTCTGCTTGAAGATTCTCTCCCTCTGTCCCTACCCCCACACACAAGGTACACCCTCTCGCTTCCACTCTCTTTCAAATAAATAAATAAATCTTAAAAAAAAAAAAAAAAAAAAAAGACCTTACCAGGGATAAGACTCTAATATTCAGGCTTCAGAAATCATTTCTGTACTGGTGCCTCATTATGTAAGATGAAGAAAATTAGTAGGACAAAAAGATGTTCTTTAAAACTCAGAAGGCAAAAGAAAAATTATTTCATAAAAAGAGCAGAGAAAATAATAAAAGCTAACTTGATGACATGGATAATTAGCACTTGATGAATGGAATAATTATCCAAAGGTAATCGAGTTAATTACTTTAGTCTTCTTTTGTTTGGGGAGGCTTCATTTTATCACTGTATCTAAGTTTTTATAGCTAGTCCACAGTAACTGAGTATGGAGAAATAAATGTAAGGTTCTTAAACTCCTTCAACTTTGTTCATCACAACCAACGCTGTGCCCACACATCTAGCCCACGTAGGGTTAAAGGGAAAAAGGTGAATAGTTATAATAACAAAAGGAAAATCTATACTCTTCTTAAAATATTTACCAAGATGTAACCATGAAATAGGCACAGAATAATTACTCTCTTTCAAAAGTGAGCCACCCAAAAGAACCCTGCAGTTTGCCATCTTTCACTTACCGCTTTTGAGAGTATAAATAAGGGCAATGTGGACCATGGGTGGCTTTTTAACTTTCCCTACTACCATTTTAAAAGCAAAAACCTAGAAATCTGAAGAAACAGAAAACTAAATGTGAGCGGCAGTGTTTTTCAAACTCAAAGATATAACCAGATATAACTAAATGATTTAAAGTAAGATGCCTACACTAACTCCCTAAAAAACAAAATCCAAAACTAAAGTTAAAGTGACTGTAAATGAGATGCAGTTTACAGCTTAGGAAGAGAAAGTGTTAATACCAATATTTCAAATTTATCAGCAGAGGAAAATAAATTATAAATTTGGACTTAAGGGGAAAGAAAAGTAAACAGCTTGCCATCATATCTTGACACATTAGTGTCTGCTTTTTCTTTTCAAAAGCAAAACCCTATAGTGATTAGTTAAGGTTTACATACTAAGCTGAAAAAAAAAAAAAAGACATCCTATTTTGGACATGTCTACAATCTCAGAAACAAAATAGTTTCTTTAGTATAGTCATATTTAAATCAAATTTTAAGTTGGGATTATAGGATTATAATATTTGTCAAAAGACCCCAACAGCAACCTTCAAAGGGCTACATTTGCTATGTTAGAGATGAAACTCCTCCATGCCAAAAGGGCAAAGAAAAAGAAAACTGCATATCTTGATCCTGATGTTAGATGGAGGAGGGAAATAATTCCCCAAAGGATTGTAGCCACAAATTAGCACTGAGATTTAAAAAAAACAAAAACAAAAAACCCGTCAAGCAGAAATCTGATTTAAAATGTGACTAGTTACCCACACCCTGTGCCAGTTTACTAGCACCCAAGTTAGTAGCAGAAGCAAAATATATTTCTCCTCTGGAGGAACCCACCTTCAACCCAGGCCTGACACAATTACCACAAACAAAATTCCAAAGGAAGTGAGCAGCTCATAGCCAAAAATCACAAAATCTTGGGGCACCTGGGTGGCTCAGTTGGTTAAGTGTCTGCCTTTGGCTCAGGTCATGATTTCAGGGTCCTGGGATCAAGCCCCAGTTTGGGCTCCCTGCTCAGCAGGGAGTCTGCTTCTTCCTCTCTCTTCGCCTTACCCCCTGCTTGTGCTCTCTCTCCCAAATAAATAACTAAAATCTAAAAAATCACAAAACCTTAAAATAATAAAAGCAACATAAGTGATTAAGAAGGGGCTCCTGGGTGGCTCAGTTAAGCATCTGCCTTCAGCTCAGGTCATGATCCCAGGGTTCTGGGATGGAACTCTGCAGCAGCTCCCTGCTCAGAAGGGAATCTGCTTCTTTTTCCCCTGCCCCACTCCACAATCGTGTGTGTGCATGCTTACGCACATGCACATGTGGTCTCTCTCTCTCTCGTGCTGTCTCTCAAATAAATAAATAAAATTTAAAAAAATAAAAAAAGATGCAAGAGGAAAAAAGGAACCGACCCACCAAAAGACTTCAGTTATAGAAGTTATTAGAATATGAAATAATAGTTGAAATTATGAGATAAGCAAATGTGAAAAAGAATCAAATAAAGTTCTATAAATTAAAATACAATAACTAATACTAAAAATCAACAAAATGAAACATTAGGAATGGCTAAAGTGAATTAGTAAACTGCAAGTTGAAACATAAATTTTCCCAAACACAATCAAGAGATTAAAGAGATAAGAGACAAGGAAGATAATACAGAATGTCTAACAAACATGCAATTAGAGTTCCAGAAGGAGATCATTAAATTAATAGAGAGAGGAAATATTCAAGAAATAATAAAGAGAGGTTTTCAGAATTCCTAAAAAGATGCTGGTTCTCAAATGTAGTCTCTCTAATGCAAAGCAGATTTTTAATTCATACCTAGAAATATCAGATTGAATATTCAGGAACAAGAGAAAGAGCAGGAGAATATCTTTAACAAGGGGGAGAATAACCAAATATCTTTAAAAGATACTTCTTCTCAGGAAGGAACCAGAGAGGGAAGATGGATTCCCCTACAGAGGGGGAAAAAAAAAAATCAAGTCTTGACTGTTTTAATTTTCAATGGCCAACAGTAAAATTGAGAAGACAAAGGAATTATATTTTTTGATGTACACAAAAAAAAACTGTCAAAATAGAACTCAATACCAACGAGTCTCTCTTTCAAGAAATAAGGTGAAATAAAGGATTACCACACTCAAAAATCTCTCTGTCTCTGCCTCTCTCTCTCTCTCTCTCTCTCTCTCACACACACACACACACACTCAATAAAGGAATAGTAAAGCATGTGTTTTGGGCAGAAAAAAATGATCCCACATAGAAGGTCTGACATCCAAGAAGGAATGGTGAGAATAGATATTGACAAGTACGTGATTAAACAGAAAGACGCTGTATACAACAATAAAAATAACATCTAACTTATGAGAGAAAAAAAAAACAGGCTAGAACCAAAATACTCAATTGCAATAACACATAAGCTGGAAGTGGTTATCATAAGAGTTAAACAATTCTAAGAATTTGCATTTTTTAAAAAGGAAAGTATATTAGTTTGCTAGGGCTAACATAAAATACCAAAGACTGGTGGTTTAAACAACAGAAATTTATTTTTTAATAGTTCTAGAGGCTAGAAGTCCAAGACCAAGGTGCTGTCAGGGTTGGTTTCTGGTGAGACCTCTCATCCTGGCTTACAGACAGCCAACTTCTCACTGTGTCATCACATGACCCTTCCGCTGTGCATGTGCAAAAGGGGGAGAGAGAGCTCTAATGTCTCTTCCTCTTTTTTATATGAACACCAATATTCTTGGATTAGGGCCACACCCTTATGACCTCATTTAACCTTAATTGTCTCCTTACAGGCCCCATCTCCAAATAAAATCACGTTGGAGGTTAGAGCTTCAATATATGAATTCTGGGGAGGCACAATTCAGTCCACATCAGAAGGCAAAGATATTAACTTAGAGAATATTAATATGAGTATGCATAGTAAAATTATCTGGGTATCCACTAAAAAAATAGATACTGAGTGTATAACAATCTCCTAACCCTCAAAATAAAAAGAATACTAAAGGGGCGTCTGGGTGGTTCAGTCGGTTAAGCATCTGCCTTCAGCTCAGGTCATGATCTCAGGGTCCTGGGACTGAGCCCCCTCACCTCACCACATAGGGAATCCCAGCTCAGCAAGGAGCCTGCTTCTCCCTTTCTCTCTGCAGCTCCCCCTGCTTGCGTGCCCTCTCTCACTCTCTCTCAAGTAAATAAATAAAATCTTAAAAAATATATATATTAAAGAAAGTGGAAAACCAATCTACCCAAAAGAAAGCAACAAGAGAGAAGAGAAAGACACAGAAAAAGTAGAATAGAAAATATGTCATAATATAAGAATAAATGAATCCAAATATACCAGTTTTCATTCTAAATATAAAAAGCCTAAACTCTAAAGCAAAGATCCAGCTATATGCTATTTACAAGAGACATATCTAAAAACATTACTATATCAAATTGATCACAAAGAACCCTACATCATTTTATTAATATCAAAGAAAAAACATTAAGTCAAACAGCGCTATTAGAGCTTTAGAAGGTCATTGCATATGATAAAAAGTTTCACTTACCATACAGTATTTAAAAATCTAATCTTAAAAGCATCTAACAACAAACTTCAAAATATGTAAAGCAAAGGTAAATTATCTAGATGAAATCCATTATTATAATTTCTCAGTAAGTGAATGATCAAAACTATTAATAAGGATAAAGAATATTTAAATAACACAGTTAAAACTTTCATCTTATGGATACACATGGACCTACATGTAATACTGCACCCAGAAACTGGAGAATACACGTTATTTTCAAGTTCCACACTGAGCATTTATTAAAAAGAGAACATTTGTGCTAGCCCATGAAGTTTACATCAAAAAGCATCAAAGACCTGGTATGATAGAGTCCATGTGCTCTGACCACATCACAAGTAGGTTAGAAATCACCAGCAACAACCAAGTATGTTTAAAAATTAGAAAATGCCATTCTCAAGAAATCATAGCAAACAGCACTGTATGATAACAAAAAACCCTATATAAGAATTTCTGAGAAGCAGCTAATATAGTGATTCAAGAGAAATTAATTGTCTTCTAATAAGGAAAGATTCAATGAGCTAAGCACCCAACCTAAGAAATTAGAAAAACAGGAGAATAAACCTGCAAACACAGAAAAAAGAAAATAAAAGAACAAGAATGAAAGAGTTGAAAAACAAGCATATAATAGACATGATCGGCAATGCCAAAACCTGGTTCTTTGAACAGATTAAGAGAAATTATATACCTCAGGATTGAAGGAGACAGAGAATTTAGCAAATCAGGAGGTTTAAAAAAGTGGGACCTATCACAGTTGCAGCAATGATTAAACAGATAAAAGAATATCATGGAAAATTATATAATACTTTATGCTTTTGAAAACTTAGTTACAATGACAAATGTTCCTTAACAGTAGAATGGATAAATTATAGAATTCACACACTAAAACACAAACAAAAATGAAAACAAATTATCTATAACAATAACAAATCTCAAAAACATAACAGTGAACAAATAAGCAAGCATTAAAGTATATGTAATATACAGTATAATTCCCTTTACTTGAAGTCCAAAATAACCAATTCTAAAGAATATGCTGCTTTGGGGATAAAGCAAGCATTGCCATTAGGTGGGGAATAAGGAAACAGAGCGAGTCTAGATATATCATACTTTATAATCTTGATAATAGGTCATGGGTATTCAATTTTTTTTAACTTACAAATATGTTCTATGCACTTTATACATACAATGTACTTCACAATATTCTTTTTAAAAATTTCATAGTAAAATCAGTTTCATAGCTTATTCTGAACTCTCCCATATGAACAGTGGCCATTCACATGATCTCCTGAAAAAAATTTATGTATTCAATCTTTACATGCCTGTGACATTCCATGCCAAAATACAAAGACGTGGTTCTTGTTCTCTAAGATATTACAAAGGGAAATAATACTCCCCTAAATAAAAAAATTCATGCTGAAGTACATAAAGGGATCGGAGACCTCAGTCCAACTTGTGGAAATGAGGAAAGCAGACTGTTTCACAGTGGAGAAAACAATGTCTGAAGAAAGAATAACTGGCCCAGAAAACATGTTTGGTGTATATGTGTTTACTTTCTCTTTCCTTTTACATCTAAGACCAAATTCTAAAAATGAAAAATATGCATGAAAACACAAATGTGACTCTGCATTCACCGGGGTCATGCTTGACGGCTAAATGTAACTGTGGTCAGAAAAATGAAGGGGAGAATTTCTACATTTAACCCTCAGTCCTTAAGTTTCCACACATGACCTTTTCCTGGTTTTTGCCCATTTTTCCCCCATTTTTATCTCTAGTTTTGTTCCTAGAAGTGACTATGTTTCTGTGATAGCCAGAGTGATACTTACCTGGTTTCAAAAGGTAATTTCTGGTTAAGATGAGTTTTTATATTAATGACAGAATGGGAAAAAGACATAGATAAAATATAGATTACAGAAATAGACCCATTTACTACACAGGACATTAAGATTCCCAGAGTTGGCAGCAAAGGACAGAAAACAGGACATTATTAAACCTTAGAGATGATTACACAGGAAACATTATCTACTCCTTCTACCACACAGCAATTGTGTATGCACCAGTATATGTGGGCATCAGGTCAGATGGTAATACAGCAAGGAGACTGAAAATGAAAATGGAGAACATTCTCAGGGCACATGATAACTGCTGTACTTGTTAAGGTGGAAATAGCATTTACAGCTATGTGTGAGCACTAGTGAATGGGCTGGTGTGGAAGCTGGACCTTATAGTTGAGTCCTCAGAAATATCTAGGTTACTTCATTTGGATAAAGCCCTTGTCAGTCATGTCTGGGTTCAAATCCTATCTGACTTGAGCATTTCTTATTAGACTGACAAAAAAAAAAAACCTGCAGAAGGTAATGAAGGAAAGTATAACCAAGTTTACAGATTAGATATTGAGAATAATAAAGTGCCTTAAGGTCAACAAAAAAACATCAACACCCTTTACCCCTACCAAATAGTCTACTTCTAGGGCTCTACTCAAATGGATAATCATAGATGTGTACAAAAAACTGAGCTTTAAGACATCTATTGCTGTATAGTAGCAAAAAACAACAACAAAATAAAACAAAACAAAAAGCCTGTCTGATATTGTGGCATATCCCCAATAAATTATGTTACATTCACAGACTACAATATTATTTAGTATTCAAAGTATGTAATGAAAGATCATTCCACGATAGGCAATGTGGCTCATCCTTGCGTAAAAATTAAGAAGAAATACACACTGGGGCACCTGAGTGGCTCAGTTGGTTAAGCCTCCAACTCTTGATTTTGGCTCAGGTCATGATCTCTGGGTCATAAGATCGAGCCCCGCTTTGGGCTCTGTGTTGGGTATGGAGCCTGCTTAAGATTCTCTCTCTTGGGTGCCTGGGTGGCTCAGTGGGTTAAGCCTCTGCCTTTGGCTGAGGTCTTGATCTCAGGGTCCTGGGATCGAGTCCCGCATTGGGCTCTCTGCTCCGCAGGGAGCCTGCTTCCTCCTCTCTCTCTGCCTACTTGTGATCTCTGTCTGTCAAATAAATTTTTTAAAAAATTAAAAAAAAAAAAATTCTCTCTCTTTCTGACCCTCCCACGCAAAAAATAAAATCAAATTAAATTTTAAAAATTAGAATTAAAGAAATACACGGTACAGTATCATTTTTAGAAACCGAAATATTATTTTTCTATATTACACAAAAATATACCCCAAAATGTTAAAATTGTTATCTGCGGGCATAATTTTCCTTCTTCTCTGGGTTTTTTTGGGAGAGGGGTTGGTTTTTTGCTGGTAGGAATTTTCCAAAATTTTCTATAATGAACATGTGTCACTGCCATCATAAGAAAAAAATATCTAGGGATGCCTGGGTAGTTCAGATGGTTAAAGCATCTGTCTTCGGCTCAGGTCATGATCCCAGGGTCATGGGATCGAGCCCAGCGTTGGGCTCCCTGCTGGATGGGGAACCTCCTTCTCCCTCTGACTGCTGCTCCCTTGCTTGTGCTCTTTCTCTGTGTCAAATAAATAAATTGAAAAAGAAAAAAGAAAGAAATATCTATTATAAAATAAGGATAAAAAATAAAGATTTGAAACCTTACGATACCAACTAGTTACAAAATATAGAAACAAAAATGAGAAATTTCCAACATCACTACACCTTCTGTAGGAACAAATTTACCCAAAGCCTATTATGGACAATGGGGAAGCTCTAAATTCAAAACTCCTTTCATGAAAGAGCTCAATAATTCAAAAAAAAGGAAAAATTTCTGAAGAAGTACTGAATGGGACCTAGCTGAAAGGATTAAAGAACAGACTTTCTGCTATTGTTGGACAGTGTAAAACTTCAGAAGGTACTATAGTTTGGGCAAACTTTATCAAAATAGAGCAGGAAAATGGCCCACTTCACATCCAGCCTGGAGGTAATGGCAAAAATAAGCTAAAATGATGAAAAGAATGGGTTTTTAGGGGTGCCTGGGTGCCTCAGTGGGTTAAAGCCTCTGCCTTCGGCTCAGGTCATGGTCCCAGGGTCCTGGGATCGAACCCCACATCGGGCTCTCTGCTCCGCAGGGAGCCTGCTTTCTCCCCTCTCTCTCTGCCTGCCTCTCTGCCTACTTGTGATCTCTGTCAAATAAATAAATAAAATCTTTAAAAAAAATGGGTTTTTATTACAAGTACATGTTTAGAGTTGTGTGCAAAATGCAACATTTTCCCCTCTGGAAGGCAATGGATGCTACGCCAAGAATAGTCCCTTTGCACAACACCTCCCTTTGAATCTGTAACCTCCCAGGACCAACTTAGATCAAAAAACCTGCAGCAGACACCTTCAGCCAGACACTGTACTGAACACCTGATATAAATGTTAACTGATTCTTAGATAACTTTCAGCTGAAACTCTTATTCTGATCCAAACTTCAAGCATCTTTAAATCCTGCAAATGTTCTTTCTCTAAAATGTTTAAAAAAAAAAACAAAAACAAAAAAAAAACAAAAAAACAAAAACCAGAAGAGGTGATAGCATCTCCCTTTGGAAGGTAACAGCTAGAACAGACTCGTGTTCTTTCTGCACTGCCTCCTCAAGGCAGAACATTAGAGTTTCCACATAAAACATTTTGCCTAATATATTTTTTAAATGCTTTAGTGATACAGACAGGACTTAGTTAATTGAGAGAAAAGAAGCTAATGAAGCTTTGGTCAAAAACTCCAAATGGTATGTAAAACTTACGGCTAAAATGACACATAAGGGTTTCAACTGAAAATTACCTAAGAATTGATGAACATATATGCCAGGTGACTGGTTATTTGTACAGTATTTGGCTGGGAATGTTTTTCAATCTAAACTGGGCCTAGGAGAATATAATTTCTTTAGAATTATCCCTCAAAGGAAATGGCGATAATAATAGTGTTACTATTAATTTCAATAGGTGACCCCTAGATTACCCTCCTAGCTACAAATATATACTCTTTTGCCCAAGTTCTGAAAACTATATTAAAATCCAAACTTCCCAACTCTCCCTTACATATTTAATAAACATGAATGAGCTTTCCAGTATATTAAGCTTGAGTTTCATGCTTGAATTTTCTGAATCTTCTGTCATACAGACAAATGAGAAATTACTTTTACCATTCCTGTCCCAATTTGCCAGCACAGAGGCTAAAAGGCACTTTATCCTATGTGTCAAACTCAAAGACTGAAACAGCTCACTTGTCAGCTTCAAAACCATTTTTTACAAGCATGGCACACTGCCTCAAGCCAACTAAACACTAAAGCATGTTGGGCTGCCCAAACTGCAAATTATTTGGAATGTTGTCCATGTTTTGTGGTTACAAAAGTACCTATTTTGTGGACCATCCAGTTAAAATTAGGGCCATATTTGACCTTAAACAAAAAATTCTCAGGAAATTGAAACTATAATTGACCAAGATCCCATCAGTTCTGAAAGGCTGTGACCTTAGGCTCATAATCAAATATCTCAAATGTTATTTTTTGAAAGCCAAAGAGACACAACATAAAGTCAGTGAAACACATTACTGTCTGTTTCAAGTAAACACTAAAACTTCACTCTAAAATA
The DNA here is from genome assembly GCA_004024625.1 of Mellivora capensis. Classification (NCBI taxonomy): domain Eukaryota; kingdom Metazoa; phylum Chordata; class Mammalia; order Carnivora; family Mustelidae; genus Mellivora; species Mellivora capensis. Next base: position 117,513 of record PISX010002337.1, on the reverse strand, counting down.
CACCTCATAGTTGCAAAAAAGGAATAAAATTGCCACCTATAACAAACTGAAGTGTATATGTGGCAAATAAAAATGCCTATTTTTTAAAAAGGCCTAGCAAATAAAGCAAAAATCAGTCTAAAAGATTATTGCACTTCATTTCTAATTTTTATACACATATGTTAAAAGGTAGCAGTTTCAGCTGTGAAATGTGTTAAGATATACTCCAAAGCTTTGCTTGTAGTGATTAGAGCCCTAGCTATTATTTTCCCAAGCATTAATGGATACCTCTTTCAAATCAAATACTTACTTAGGACATCATTCACAAATCTGAATGCCACTTCCCAAGGTTTGTCTCCCATGCCATCAAGATCTACTCTAAGTCTTAGACCTTCAGAGAATGCCCTGAAGATCACTTTTGAAGTGTTAAAAAAGAAAACATCATATTGACAAGCTAATTTTTTCCTAGGGATTCCTCTGCGGAAGATAAATTACTGAAGCATGAGAAATCCCTGGTTCAATCATCCACTGATGGGATAATTCAGTCCATTTTAATAAACACGCAGTTGAGATCGTTGGCATATGGCCCCCTGGTACAAGCCTTGGGTAAGAACAAAAACACATGGGAAAACACAATACTTTTTTAACTTAACTGATATTGATGAAAATGCTGAAGAGATGACAAGCCTTAATGGGAACTATTTTTAGCTTCTGATCTCTTAGACCTGTGTTTCTAGTACATGTATATTATCAAGTCCCTTTATGGTTTTCCCTGTTACAGATTTACAGATATATAAATACATAAGTATAGACACAGATAAATGTGGATTTTGTAAATATATGTGGGTGCATGTGTGTGTGTGAGAGATATATATTTACTTTTTTTTTTAATTTTATTTATTTATTTGACAGAGAGAGATCACAGGCAGAGAGGCAGGCAGTGATAGAGGAGGAAGCAGGCTCCCCGCTGAGCAAAGAGCCCGATGTGGGACTCCATCCCAGGACCCTGAGATCATGACCTGAGCCGAAGGCAGAGGCTTAACCCACTGAGCCACCCAGGTGCCCCTATATATTTACTTTTAAAAAGAATTCAGGGGTGCCTGGCTGATTGAGCAGATAGAACATGTAACTCTTGATCTCAGGGTGGTGAGTTCAAGCCCCTCATCTGGCGTAAAGAGTACTTAAAAAAGAAAGGCATATTCATAAAACAATCATTTCAAATCAAATAAATCATATACTAAATCTCAAAATTGCTGAATTTCCTAGAAAATTGTGTATTCTAGGAACTAAGTCCCATCCACCTTAGAACCCCAAATTCTCATTGAATGCAGTACTTTCTTGCCTGGACTCCAGCAAACTTAAGGTAAAACAATAACTGCAGTGAGGACTTTAAGTATGTGATTTTTCTAAGCAAATTTTTTTCCAGGAACGGTCAGTGTGCTGCAAATTTTCAGAAAATGCTTGGGCAGTGAGTTTTTTGTTTTTTTGTGTTTTTTTTTTCCAAGTTTCAGTCCTGGTATATTTGACAGCAGAGTAACAAAATTTTGCTCAGAGAGAGAAATTTATATCCCAAACAAAATGTTCTAATATTAACGGTTATTCTGGAATGGTTTCCTTTCAAAACTTTCTCACTACAAATGTTTCCTACAATGCCCTCCTCTGTTTTGATAGTATTTTTTCACACAGAGATTATACATAATGCATATAACTGAGAATTTAAATACTTACGATATTTTCTTTATTTTTTTTTAATTTAATTTATTTGACAGACAAATCACAAGTAGGCAGAGAGGCAGGCAGAGAGAGAGGAGGAAGCAGGCTCCCTGCTGAGCAGAGAGCCCGATGTGGGGTTCGATCCCAGGACCCTGGGACCATGACCCGAGCCGAAGGCAGAGGCCTTAACCCACTGAGCCACCCAGGCGCCCCTATTCTTTTCTTTAAACAAGCTCCCACATTCTATTTTAAATTGTTTAAAATAATCTGGATGATGTAATCAATTATGTCACTAAAACTCTGGCTATGCAACACTTCACAAAACATAGGAACTTTTCATCAGCACCTTTGATTTGCAGCTGACACCAGATGTACGAAATGCCCGTGGAGAGAACAGAAACAGGATTAGACAGGTGTGGTAGAGACCTGGGGGTGTGAGAAAATGGGCTTCCTTCACCCACAGGACACATAAAAAAAGAAAACTTACACATTTGTGTAATAAGTGTACTCATATAATAGGTTTCATCAAATAATTACATATATTACATACCTCACCCAAGGGTAAAACTGTCTGAAGTAATGTCAGATTATGCAAGAAATATCAGGGTTTGGGTTGGTTTTGTTTTGATGATTCTTAGAAATACTACCCTTAAAATTAGTTGGGGCCTTTTAATCTAAGACATAATGAAAACCATATTCACCAATAAACAAATAAAGAGAAAATCCTATCTTAAAACGGTATAGGTAAAAACCTCACCTTGTCTCGCCGAAAAAAACTGCATACCTACTACGGGGGATACCTGTATTTCCTAAGTGTCCAGATCAAGTCTAAATATCTAATCAGAGACTACAGGATCACTTTGAAATTTGGGGTCAGCCCTAAGGGACATATCATAAACATATACTGTTAGGGAGCGGGGTTGTGTGTGTGTGTGTGTGTGTGTGTTTAGTACCCTGAACCTCAAGGATATGGGGGGGGGAGGGGCAGAATGTTTCCCAAAAGGGGCGGGGAAGAGAGGACTTAAAATCTGGGCGACGCTGAAACCCGACCAGGGCTGAAAGACAGACACACAGCGCCGCAAGCTCCTCCACATGTAAGAGGCAAGCTCTCAAACTGTTGGAGCTCGCGGGGAGCCTTCCGACTTGGGCAAACGAGGTGAATTTCACCCTTAAAGACGGTCGAGAGCACAGTGGAAAAGTTCAAGAGGATTCCATCCCCTTCCTCTCAGTCCCGGCACTTAGCTTCTGAGGAGAAAGCCCCGCAGAGAAAAAGCCGGCGCTGGGTGCCAACCTGCAGCCGCCCAGTTTCCTAGAAGGCCTAACGGCTCCAGCGGGCAGGGGATGGCGACAGGGGGCGTCGGGAAGCGAGGCGGGCGGCTCCCGGGGAAACCGAGTCCCGACCGGGCCCCCGCCGTACGGCGCGGGCTACCGAAATCACTCAAGTCCAGCCGCAAAACCTTCCCGAAAACCCGAGCTTCTCCTGCACAACTTCGGTCTAACCGGCTCCTTCTCCGCCACACACTCTGCCCAACAGCACAGCCTCCCCAGCGCGGCGGATGGAAGCGCTCGCCGCGGGCGGCTACCTGTCCGGGGACCGAGGACCCCAAGTCTCACCTCATACAAAGGGCTGCGCGCGGGCGCCTGCAGGTGAACCCAGGGAGCATGGCCCCATCCAGTCCTTCCCGGAACTTTCCTGACATAGCACTTCTCTCTGCTGCAGAAAACAACGCTTCCAGGCAGAGGAGGAAGAGGAGGCGGCGGTCGTGGCGATCCAGGCGGCGGCGGCGGTGGCGGCGGCGGCAGGAGCTGGAGCAGAAAGTGAGGAGCATCGCGGGCGAGCGCCGCCGCCTCCCGATCTGCCGAGGGGTTCCCGCCCCCAGGGTAACCAAAGCTCCCTCTTAAAGGCGCCCGCCGCGTTTTAGGACCGGAGGTAAGGGGAGGAGGGGAGAGGGGGCGGAGGCAAATAAAGAGGGAGAGGGCCGGCTGAGACGGAGCGATTTCGGAGGCCACCGTCCAGGCTGCCGCCCCTCCCGGCTGCCGCGCTCGCCAGTTTCTCGCTGCTCCCCCCACTCTCCGCCAGGTCCGGTTACCCCTCCGCCTGGGCAAAGGTGGGACAAGTGCTGGGACCCGGCACCGGGGCGCCGCTCCCGCCTTTGGCTTGCGCCAGGATTGCCCCTGGAACTTCTCCCAGTCTCCTCACCGCCCCCGTCCTTTTGTGTCCTGTCTTCCTGCCCCTACCGCAGCGCCGCTGTCGCCCTCGCCCCCAAAGCCCTTGCGCGCCGCTGGCGACTGCCCAGAGGAATTGCGTTTCCTCACGTGGGTCCCACATATTCTTCCTCTATCTCCCGCACAGTGATGAGGGTCTCCCCAGGAGCGCTAGAGACTGAACTAAGTAAAGGCCAGTGGGGGCCCCGAGACTGATTCCTGAAAGTGTCACTTGTGTAGGGCCTGGGAGATTTGCCAAGTGTCCTGCTTTACCCTGTGCTCGCTTCTCCGATGGCCAATTGCCAGATGGCCTCCAACTGGATTTCTTGAACTGTGGACTTTGGCTTTCATCAACAGAGATTGGCTGTAAAGTTCCCCAAAATGGACTCAGGAGGACGCTCCAGAAAAGTTACCGTCTTAAGATCTAAATGATGCAGGGAAATGCTGCTTTCCAGTAACACGTGATACTGTTTTTCCAGCTATCATCAACACTTGTGATCGCGGCTGAGACCACCGTGAGGTATGTGCAGTGTGGAGATGCCATAGAGACACACAACACCAGCAGCCATCAACACGTTAGGAACAGACCAAGGTAACAGTGGGTGTGGGCGGCAGAGGGCCTTTCTACCTCATGGCTCCAATTCTTACTTCTTTGGACTGCGGGGTCTTCAAGATAGGCTGTCCTTTGTTCCCTGCACAGTGTCCTTTGGCTGAGGTGAAAATGGGCCTACAATTCAGAGTTAAGATAACAGCCTGGGGTACGAGGAACTGCCTCCCTGGGGGCAGTGGGCTCAGAAGGAGTGGTAGATTCTAATTCACACAAAAGCACTGATGTGGTAGCCTGGGACTGGACCTCAGTCCCACCATCTGTGTAACAGGGCAGCTGTGTAACAAGCACATGCTGATTTGTGGAGGAAGAGGCCAGGGAGACAATGTGCAAAAGGTTGGAGGAATTTCTCTTAAAATGTGGAGAAGAAATAAGCCTTGGGGTCTGTAAGAGCAGGAGATGTGGTCCTTCCTGGAGCAAACATGAAGATGAGAGAGGAGGTTGGCAGTGAATTAGGAGAGAAGAGATCTTCCTATTATGATAATGCCTATATAGTCAGAATAATTGGAAGTACTAGGTACCCAACTCAAAGTGACTCAAGAAAACCTATAGTGCAGGAGGTTGGAGTGTATTGGCTCATATGTGTTAAATCCCAAGAGTGGATTTGGCAAAGGGGAAGGGGATGGGGGGAAGAAGAATTATTATTTTTTTGAATTTTTTTTTCTCCAGATGATTAAAGAATGTTAGGACTCCGTTTTTCTCCATATTGTGCTCTGCTTTCATTGTACAGGTTTTATTTTCTCTTAATCAGGGCCTAAATTGGCAGCCCCAGACTTATTTTCTCCTCTGACCGCCTTTGCAACTGATCCCATCAGCAAGAGAGCAGGCCAAGGAATGAGTCTTATTGGACTAACTTGGATCCTACTCCCTTCTCTGAACTGAGCATTGAATATGCAGTGCAGGTTGGAGTCATTTGACTATGTCTGAAAAAGATCAAGGGAGATAGCTTTAGTGCTCCCTGTACACCTAAACCACATGAACTGAGTGGAAGAGAGGAGGTTCCCCAAAGGAAAATTAGTTTTGTTAACAAAGAGAAAATGAATGTTGAGTAGGTAAAGACCATAGATGACCCACTACCAACAGCCCTCCATTCCCCACCATACACACACACACACACACACACACACACAACACCAAAGGGGACTGACTACCTCTGTAGCTTCTCCGCCAATAGCTTCAGGACCAGAAAAATGCCAGTGGTCTTGGGGTTACAGTTAGCCACATCGTTTGGCCTCAGAAGCCCTTGGGAAGGTGCTTGTGATATTTAACAACTACTTGCAAACAAACAGTATCTAAAATGTAATTGTATTCAATCATTTTTTTTTCCCTAAATCGTGATACCTCTGCTTCCACATACCCCCAACTCCACATTCTTTTTCAAGCTTGGTGTTATTATATAATCAGTTCAACTTGATCAGAACCCATGGAAATGTCTCATTACCTATACAGTGTGTTCATTCAACTGGAGAAAGAAATGAGGCCTCTGAATAATCACATTTCAGTATCCAAGTGACACAGGGCCCAACTTCATTTTCAAGTTCCAGTAAGTTCTTCTTTAATCTTTTCAGACATAGGCACAGAGGAGTTTATATTTTGCCTACCAAAAATGCCAGTTTCAGGCTTTTTTCTTCCCACACAAGAACTTTTCTTGTAGTTACTCACAAAAATGTTTCATATTTTCTTCCTTCATTTGTCTGTTTTAGAGAAGTTTCTATGTGTCATAGAATAGTAGACTTAAAAACCTGGAGGAGACTTTAGAATGAACCTAAAACAGTCCCCTTTATTTCATGGAAGAAATGAAAGCTCAGAGATTGACTTGTCTGGGGTTGTGCAGCCGTTTTTGGCATCTGTGATGTGCCCAGCTCTGTGCTCGGCATTTCAAAAAGTACAGAAACAAAAGCATACAACATGGCCACTATCCTCAAAGAAGTTAAATTTAGTCAAAGAGACATTAACCATCTAAGATATTATAAGACAATTATAGAGAATCACAATATACCATATAATTTAGTATTTTTAAATGTGTGATGAGCTGTGTGTTACCTATAGGCCTTGAAATAAAAGATACCATAAACCGGAGTAGTCTGGGAAACACAAGCCAGGAACCACCCTGATGATCTTTAAAAAATGCAGAGGGAAAAAAAAATGGGCTTTCCACATGAGAAAACAAACAAAATGAGAAGGCATTGATGGAGAAAAGATCTTACCATGTGTTTGGAGCAGAATGGAAATCTGTACTGTCATGGTTAAGAAGAGTGTTTCTAAGTGCAAGTCATGAGATCAATTTAGTGGGTTTTGAGGAATTTTTTTTTTAATTAAACAGAATATCCATGTGCATCATACTTAACAAGATTAAGTGCTGTTTGTTAAATTTATGTGTCATTATATTATGTGTTCTTAGTTATGATGTAATTTTTTTTATCTTACTTTGGATTATGTTCAAAAAAAGTTCAAAAGCCCCTAGTTCAGAAGCCGGACACACTGGGTGTGAAACTCTGCTTTGTAGCAAAATGTCAATTGAATAACATCCCTCCAAGGATCCGTTTCTTCATGTGCAAGAGATGTTCAGCACAGTCCTTTGCGTGGAGTGTGACCTATAAATGACATCTCTTATTTGCTGGCCAGATTGGAGATGACTGCATATGAGAATCACCTGAAGAACTTTTTAAAAATCCCAGTACCTGGGACCCACCCTTAGAAAACCAGACTCAATTCTTTTTTTGTTCTTCTTTTTTTTTTTTTTTTAAGATTTTATTTATTTGACAGTCGGAGATTACAAGTAGGCAGAGAGGCAGACAGAGAGAGAGGGGGAAGCAGTCTCCCTGCAGAGCAGAGAGCCCGATGCGGGGCTTGATCCCAGGACCCTGGGATCATGACCTGAGCCGAAGGCAGAGGCTTTAACCCACTGAGCCACCCAGGTGCCCCCTTTTTTTGTTCTTCTTAAAGATTTTATTTATTTATTTGACACAGAGAGAGAGATCACAAATAGGCAGAGAGGCAGGCAGATTGAGGGGGAAGCAAGCTCCCTGCCGAGCAGAGAGCCCGATATGGGGCTCGATCCCAGGACCGTGAGATTATGACCCGACCTGAAGGCAGAGGCTTAACTCACTGAGCCACCCAGGCGCCCTGAGAACCAGACTCAATTCCAAGGGAGAGTCTGCACATCAGTGTTTAAAAGCTCCCCGGGTCCAGTCACAGCTGTGAGCCCCTGGGCTGGACCCATTAGCAAAGCACATCTAGCACCTCAGCAGCATGGTGAAGCACTGTCTCTTTCTTCAGGAGGCGCATTGATCGTCATGATTTATGTTGCTGTTTCTTTACCAAGCAATAGGGAGCACGTTAGGTCATCAGCAGAATTCTAACTAGTTTTGGCTGTGAAAATCTTCAACTGTGGTGCAAACTGCTCGTGGTTTATCTCAGTCAGTAACACAGCGTGGATCCTGAGTCATAATCTCCTATGAATCTCTCCAAGTGTACAATTTATGATCAGTTACCAGCATACAGTGGTTTCTGAAGGTATTAAAAAGCAGTAAAATACCACCAAAAATTCCCTAAGGAAGAGGAAAAGGGCTAGAAACAAATGGCATTGGAAATCCATAAGCTAAATAATTAGCAAATGACTCATTAAATTTCAGCTATTCTCATCCTGACTTTTAATAGTGCAGTTTCTAAATATATTAATTAGTGATGTGCTTTTTGTAATCTTACATTTAGTAATCCCTAAGTGTTCGTATCTTATGTCTTTCCCCTATACAGTCAATCACTTTGTGTGTGAAGCAGGAGAAGCTTTCTTCAAATACAGATGGTCCAAGAGAGTCAGAACTGGTTATTCTACCTAGTTATCTTGTCTCTGTACATTTTGGCTTTTTTTTTTTAAATATATTTAGTTGGGCCAGTATAATAATGTAGAACATTTTTTTAATCTCACCGAAGAGACAGAGAAGCTGAGATAAGAAAGGAATAAAAAACCTAAAACCTAGAATTCCAACAACCAGACCTTATGTGCAACGTGATATAACAAAATCAGAAGTACCCAGAACCACTATCAGGTCTTCTTGCCTAAGATAGAATCTGAATCTAATCATGTCTCTGGAACTAATAGGAAATACAGGGGACCAAGGATGGAGTTTGGAAACCAAACCACCTCAAGAAAGCAATCAGTCAAATCCAGAATATCAAATGTTCAATTAAAAAAAAAAATGACATGGTTTCTCTACCAGATCAATGGCATGAAGAACAAGGGCCTGATTAAAGAATAAAAGAGATTTAAAAATCATGATCATGGGGCACCCGGGTGGCTCAATCAGTTGGGCATCCAACTCTTGATTTTGGCTTGAGTCATGATCTCAGGGTTGTGACCTGGAGCCCAGCATTGCACTCCACACTCAGGCAGGGAGTCTGCTTGGGATTCTCTCTCTCTGTCTCCCTCTGCCCCTCCCATTGAGTGCTCTCTCTTTCTCTCTCTCAAATAAATAAATGAATCTTTAAAAAATTTTTTTAAAAAAGAATCATAGTCATGAAATGCAATGTATGGACTTTGTGTCCTGTTTTGACCAACCCACCTATGAAAAGAACCCTTGAGACAATCAGGAAAATCAGATTATAGGCTAAGTATAAATGAATTATTCTTAATTTGCTTAGATGTGATAATGACTTGACAGTTATATATAAAACAAAAATTTCATCAGAGGTGCATGCATACTGAAGAATTTTATAATCCTGCCCCCCAAAAATGGAAGGAGTAATAGGTGGAAAAATGACTGATAATTTTTGAAACTGGGGGATGATGCATAGAGGTCTATCATCCTATACTTCCTTTATTGTCTGTTTTTAGGAAGTTCCCTAATTTGATACTGAGCTAACCTTTTATTAAAATCTTTCATTTAGGGATGCCTGGGTGGCTCAGTCGATTAAGCCGCTGCCTTTGGCTCAGGTCATAATCCCAGGGTCCTGGGATGGAGTCCAGAATCAGGCTCCTTGCTCTGCAGGGAACCTGCTTCTCTCTCCGCCTTTGCCTGCCTGCCGCTCTGCCTGCTTGTGCATGCTCTCTCTCTCTAATAAATAAATAAATATATTTTTTTTAATCTTTCACTTGGTTTGACTAATGGGACAGTGATAAATATATGCAAGCCTGGGCCTGGTTACACCTTGAATATTTTTAGAAATAAGCTTCTCGGCTCAAAAGTCTTTTCTTACAATATCTTGGGCCACTGTTTCTAGTCACATTCAAGGCATAGGACTGGAGCAAAGAGTGATCAGTGAGGGTCTCTGTGGGAGGAGCCCACAGCCACTGGACACATAGTTGGCTATCTGCATCCCAGGTGCCCACTCTCCAAATTATCTCTGTGCCCCAGTGATTATCTCCAGCTACCAGCCTTGGCAGCTTCCACCATGGCATGTCCACAGTGAAGTCTACTAGTGAATCCATAGGAACTAATTGGCTGAATGCTTTTATGCTTTTTGTAAGTCCTACTGAAGGCATGTTCTTTTGGCCTCTTCGCATCCCCTGCCTTACCCCATCGCACTATCTCCCACCCCCCAGAGCAGGCACACACTCACATACCCACACAAACGTGCACACACACACACCAAAAAAGCATTGCAGTGGTAAGATCTGGCAAGCCAAGGCCAGTGAGAGTAGATAGAGAGCAGCCTTTCAGCCTGCTGCTAGTCTACATCTTAGTCTGGTATGTCTCAACACTTTTATCTGGACCAGTTATGGCACATGATTCAGTGTTAGGAGAAGGTAACTAGGATGTCTATGTAATTTATCATTAATTGGAAAATACAACTAGCACATCAGTCTCAAAGACATTACTTCTGTGGATGAAGCTTTTTTTTTTAAATGAGTCAATTAAAAATATTAAGTGAATAAAAGTACAGATATTTTGAGAATATGACAAAATTCATGAAAGTGTTTCATATATGACTAAGAGTTTTGAAATTCTGTTTTCATCTGTAGAAGGAGAAAGAGGCCTTAGAGCTCACACACAGCAAGCCCAGATGAGCAGTAGCTTAACTAGAAATGCAATATAGTGCAGTAGATAAATAAATCCTTTGATAACTACAGGTTCTATTTTTAGCGCCACCATGATGAGGGACCTTGGGCAGTTGGTTAGTTAACCTCTTCAACCCTCAGTTTCTTTATCTGTATATTGAGAGAAAAATAAAGCATTATGAGGATTAAATAAAACATTCATCCAAAAAACTTAACATAGTCTCTGATACAAAGTTAATGTCAGTGCATGTTGGAACCATCACAAATGATACCAAGTTTGTATTTTTCTGGATATTCTTTTATCTCATTTCCTTTTAGAAAGTTTGGAAATTGATTTGAAATTTTCCCGTTAAGAAATATAACTAACAGTGTTCAGTATCATTGTCACTGACTGTGAGGTTTTTTTCAATATGAATTTTTTAACAAGTGAAGTGGTTCTTATCCTACCGATAATGGGTTTTATCACCTATTATCTCTTCTGTAACACTCATTTTTCATATAATTGAAAAATCTATTATTTAAAAAAAATTTTTTAAAACAATTATAATTGGCCCTTACAAAAGGTATCACTTCCATAACCTTTCAAGAATATTTAGAAGTTGGGGCATCTGGGTGGCTCAGTGGGTTAAGCCTCTGCCTTCGGCTCAGGTCATGATCCCAGGGGCCTGGGATCGAGCCCCGCATCGGGCTCTCTGCTTAGCGGGGAGCCTGCTTCCTCCTCTCTCTCCCTCCCTGCCTGCCACTCTGTCTGCCTGTGCTCGCTCTCTCTCTCTCCCTCTCTCTCTGACAAATAAATAAATTTAAAAAAAAATTTTTAAATCACCAAGAGAACAGTTATTCTCAGAATTACCATGTGAAATCATTTTAATTCTTTATTAGAAATAATTATTTCATGTAATACTTAGCTTCTAAGGGTTTTCTGCTAGTATTAGATACATAACTTGTACAGATAATGGGCAAAGTAATAAAAAAGTATTCCAACAGAAAGGAAAGTGTTGAATAAAAGTGTGGTGGCCATTAAAACGTACCATCCAGGGGCCCCTGGGTGGCTCAATGGGTTTAAGTGTCCGCCTTCAACTCAGACCATGATCCCAAGGTCCTGGGATGGAGCCCCGGCATCAGGCTCTTTGCTCAGCAGGGAGTCTGCTTCTCCCTCTCCCTCTGCCCCTCCCCCACCAAATAAATAAATAAATAAGTCTTTTAAAAATAAATAAATAAAAACGAAGTGCACCACCCAGCTGTTCTGAGGAATTCCACCTCACTGCCAAGCCTGCATTCACTGAGGCCACACTCCCCTTGGCCTGCACTCAGCCAATGACCAAGCATGGCTGGGGTACTAGTGTTACCCATTCCTACAGACATAGGATTCCTCTAACAGACAGCTTTGGCTCCAGGACTCCTCATCACACTGACCAAAACTTTCTTTTTCTTTTCTTTTTTTTTAATATTTTATTTATTTACTTGACAGAGAGAGAGATCACAAGTAGGCAGAGAGGCAGGCAGAGAGAGAGGGGGAAGCAGGCTCCCTGCTAAGCAGAGAGCCCGATGCGGGGCTCGATCCCAGGACCCTGAGATCATGACCTGAGCCAAAGGCAGAGGCTTAACCCACTGAGCCACCCAGGCGCCCCTGACCAAAACTTTCTGACAACTGTGCTATAGTGTGAAATTCTTCATCCCCAGTAGTCCTTCCTTCTTCCCCTCCTTGCACTGCAGTTGGACCTGCATCATGGTCTGAAGGCTTTTGCTACTTCCTACATCCTCCTCTGTATCTTTCACTGACACTTCCACCAATAAATGTCTGCCACACCTCATTCACACCACCTTGTTCTTGGTGGATGAAGGCACACAAACTCAGATACCACGAGTTTGACAGCTGGGAAACACTTTGAAGAGCATAGCTGAGGTGTTATTGGAAACTGTAGGGAAGGTGCAGCCTCAGGGAGCCACAAGGAATTAGTGTGTGTTTATTTTGCTCAGCCCAGGGAGACTTCTTTAAAAGACCATCATGTGTGCACGTTATCAGTAGAACAGTGAGAAGCTGTCTACAACTTTAGGAAAAGTGTGACATGCTGCAGTGAGGTAGAGACCAGCATAAGGACTGCCTGGAAAAGAGAACTAAATGTATTAGCAAGATGGAAAAAGAGAGCAAGACACAGAAAAAGTATGGGGCACCTGGGTGGCTCAGTGGGTTAAAGCCTCTGCCTTCAGGTCAGGTCATGATCTCGGGGTCCTGGGATCGAGCCCCACATCAGGCTCTCTGCTCAGCGGGGAGCCTGCTTCCTCCTCTCTCTCTTCCTGCTTCTCTGCCTACTTGGATCTCTGTCTGTCAAATAAATTAAAATCTGGAGAAAAAAAAAGTGAACACTAATTGAGGACTTCTGTTTTGTTAAGTCAAAGAGATAACAACAGTGCCCACTAGAGGAAGAGAAAGAGAAGAGCTCTATCTAATTCATTTGAGAAAGGGGTGGGAAAAAGGGAAGGGATGATTCACTGAACCATTCTACCAGAATCCCCCCCTAAGCAGTAAAGTGTCATTGTTTGGGAGAAGAAATTGATGAGGTCGCTTCATACAAGCAAGGCCACTAAGGCTTACATGACAAACATGGACCACAACATTCCAGAAGGGAGAAGCTGGATTGCATGGGCAGGGGATGGGATGTTACTTCTCCTGAGAGTAACAAGATGAAGAGACGATGAAGAGGCGAAGAGAATTTCTTCTCTCCAGAAATTCATTAATGTCTTACTACTAAGCTACACATGTTTTTAGGAAGTTGTTTTTGTTTGTTGTTTGTTTGCTTTAAGAGAAGTCAAAGCTGAGATCCCCAGCTGGGTCCACATGGTAGAAAGAGTCTCTAAAGAAGCATAAGCCTGAGAAGTAGACATGAGCAGACTGCAGAAAGTCCTTCAGGGATTCTCAGAACTCTCAAGAAGGCTTAGGATTCCCATGGCCATGGACTTAGGGTCGATGGGATTGAGCTCATTTGATCTGGCTCATAAGAGACAAGAAGGTCGTGTTTGATGTCTGGGTTGCATTTACCATCATGCAGTAGAACTATAGACTCTTGAATTCATCTCATACAACACCTTGACTTTTTATAGTTAAGGAACTGCGGCATAGAAAGAGTCTTAGTTTCTTTAAAAACAGATCCTGACAGGATTGGAGTGCAAAAAGTTAATTTGGGAGGTGGGAAAATGCGACTGGAAGGGAAGAAAATCACTGAAGTGTGTATCTTCAAGCAAGTGTCCACTGCTTGCAAGTAGAATTAATACTGCTGAGGAACTCTGGAGCCAGCACTGCAGAGGGAGTGGACATCTGCAGAGGAGGGACCGGATATTGAGCTCCTGTCAATCACTACCTGAGTGAGGAGTGGTAATTGTCTGGAAAGTCTGGCCTATCCTCCTTTGGGGCAGAACAGGCTCCAGAGGGGAGAGAAGGCTCTCAGGCATTGGTGCAGATTCCGACAATCAGAAGTGTAGCTAGCATGCACAGAAATACTATATGCCAGGGGGACTGGTGGGGCAATGACAGCATCTGCTATGTGAAGGTAAAGAGACTTGCGGGGAATCTCACAGAGGAGTCCCAGAGACAGGCTGAGAGGCACAAACCTTGGGGGTGGAAATGGAGGGTGGTAGGATTTGGCTGACCGTTGGGCAGACCTGGGTTTGAACCCCAGCCCTGTTCTCCAGATTCTGTGCAATCTTAGAAGCCTACTTAACCATTCTGAGCTTCAACTGCCTCATCTCAAAATTGGGGATAACTATCTTGTAGGGTTGGTGAAAACTGAATAAAGAAATATTTGTGAGGGAAATAGCAAATTGCCTAGAAGAGAAAAGACATAATAAATGGGACTAATATCAATAGTAACTCTTATTTTATTAAATAGGATGAATCTGACAGGGGAACAAACCAGGAACAAAAGGATAAAAGCTTTCTTCTTTTCCCTTCCACCACTGCCTTCAGCCATGATGTGGGGGAACTCCCCTCCTCAGCCCTGGACCTATGCTCTCCAGACAATTCAGTTATTAACATTTTTCAATGATTCTAGAATAGTGTGGTGTGAAATCAAGATACATCTGATAATCTACTTAGTCTTAGACTGGATGTAGTACTGAAAACAGGACTTCTTTTGGAATGAAGACTCATTTTTCATATATTTAAATCTAGTCCGAGGGTAAATAATGTTGATAGATGTTGAAGCTAGAGGAGAGGTACATGGGATTTATTATATTATTCTCTCTACTTTTGTGTATTTTTTAAAACTTCCATAACACAAAAAATTATTAAGGTTTATTCTAGTCCCATTAAAACTTTGCCTTCACAAACAACACTTCTTAAAAATTAAATATCAGAAAAGTTAGACACAGATTTTCATAAGTTTATTTTTTAAAGGAACATGAAACAAAGAAACTGTACTATTTTCTTCCTTCTTATTTTTGTTAGTTTGTTTTTTGTATTTTGCTTAGAGAGGGAAAGGGAGAAGGGAGGGAGGGGCCATGAGAGAGAGAGAATCTTAGAAAGCCTCTACACCCAGCATGGAGCTCAACTCAGGGCTCGATCTCACAACCTGAGACCATGACCTGAGCCAAAATCAAGAGTCAGATGCTTAACTGACAGAGCCACTCAGGCACCCCTGATTTTTGTCAGTTTTGATAACAAGCTAGCCTTGCTTATAGGGATGTGAGCATGAATGAGCACAATTTAATAAAATTAACTTTGATGACAGTTTGGTAAACAAGCATTTAACGCAGGATGGGGAAAATAAAGAAGAGTTACCTTTCTTTCCGATTCACAGAGCCCTACTTAAGGATATATTTCTTTTT
The DNA here is from genome assembly GCA_004024625.1 of Mellivora capensis. Classification (NCBI taxonomy): domain Eukaryota; kingdom Metazoa; phylum Chordata; class Mammalia; order Carnivora; family Mustelidae; genus Mellivora; species Mellivora capensis. The sequence goes on along the minus strand of PISX010002337.1, from coordinate 102,190 downwards.
TTTTTTAAGGATTTTATTTATTTATTTGACAGAGATCGCAAGTAGGCAGAGAGGCAGGCAGAGAGACAGAGGAGGAAGCAGGTTCTTCACTGAGCAGAGAGCCTGATGCAGGGCTCCATCCCAGGACCCTGAGATCATGACCTGAGCTGAATGCAGAGGCCCAACTCACTGAGCCACCCAGGCGCCCCAAGGATGTATTTCTGTAATGACTTACCATTAAGAGACAATGGTAGGGGGTGGGGAGATGAACTTAAGATAAAAATTAGTGTCCCCTATGCTTTGAAAAATAACTTTAGAGCCAGATCTACTTCCTTTTCTCAAAACCATCCTTTTCATTATTAGCCAGTAGAATTTGGGTGAATCAAGTTTTAGAATTAAATAGTAATTTTTCTTTTCAATATTAAGTCATAAACAAATTATTTTTTTAAAGGTTTTATTTATTTATTTGTCAGAGAGGGAGAGAGAGCGAGCGAGTACAGGCAGACAGAGTGGGAGGCAGAGGCAAAGGGAGAAGCAGGCTTCCTGCCGAGCAAGGAGCCCAATGTGGGACTCAATCCCAGAACACTGGGATCATGACCTGAGCCGAAAGCAGCCACTTAACCAACTGAGCCACCCAGGCATCCCAAAAGTCTTTTTTTTTTTAAATTATTTATTTATTTATTTGAGAGAGAGGCAGTGAGAGAGAGCATGAGCGAGGAGAAGGTCAGAGGGAGAAGCAGACTCCCGGTGGAGCTGGGAGCCCGATGCGGGACTCGATCCCGGGACTCCGGTATCATGACCTGCGCCGAAGGCAGTCGTCCAACCAACTGAGCCACCCAGGCGTCCCTCATAAACAAATTATTAATGTTGAAGACTTAGATCCCTAAAAATCGAGGAGGAGGGATAGTGTGTGCACAGATCAGAATAATTGTTTAGAATTTTAAAGTTATTGTACAATATTTCTTACAGCAGCTGTCCTCCTACACCAGTTCTTTCCTCAGTCAGATACTCTGTGCCAAGCACTGTTGGAAGTCAGCCATGAACAAAACAATCAAAACTACTGCCCTCAGGGAGCTCACGTGTTTCTGGGGAGAGACAGACATTAAGCACAATAAATAAGTGATATATATGGGATGGTGATAATTACAAGGGAGGAAAAGAAAGAAAAGAAAGAAGGAAAAGAGATCAAGAGGGGTGGTGAGGAACCAGAGGGGTCAGAGCAGTGACTGGCCACAGAAGAGCGCCTGGGGCAGGGGTAACGACAAGGTAAAGCCTAGGGCTGAGAGGCTGGAGTGGTCAAAGAACAGCCAGGGGGACTCTTGTGGCTGGAGAAAGGGGGAGAAGACTAGATCAAGTTTTAAATGTTTCTTAAACTATGCTTCAGTGGAACATTAGTCCTTTAAGTACTTTGGGAAATACTATAGTCTCTGTTCCTTTTGGGGAATCACAATGTTGTCTGCATGTTAAATGCATTAGGTCCTGCCAAAAGCAATCTGTTTAACATTTATAACCCACCCAATGGCCTGAATATTTGTATCCCCCCCAAATTCATATGTTGAAATCCTAACATGCAATGTGACCGTATCTGCTGGTGGAGAGGAGGTCATGAGGAGAGGAGGGAAGAGAGGAGGTCATGAGGATGCAGCCCCCATAACTGGGATTAGTGCTACAACCCCAGAGGACAATCTCACTCTCTCTGCCCTGTGAGAACACAGCCAGCTGTGAACCAGGAAGCAGGCCCTCGCCAGCACTGAATCTGCTGGCTCCTCGATCTTGGATTTCCAGCCTCTAGAACAGAGGAATAAATGCTTGTTGTGTGAGGCTTGCTGTGTAAGCAGGTCTGTTATAATAATCTGAACAGACCAAAACAACCCAGCATTTTTCAAACATTCAAACTACAGATCTCTTCTGCATCAAGCACCTGTTTTTGGAATACACATTTTGAGACAGGTTGTTCTAGCTTGTGAACTTTTACAGTAAAGGTAAAGTGTGCTGTTCTTTGTATCTGGTTAAATAGATTCTCAGTAAATATTTGTTGAAGGGGTCAACAATCATTAGGCTGCAATTGCCTATTGCACAAGCTTAGTGTGCCTTAAAGAAAGAGGCCAAACCAATCATTTCCTTCAGGTCCTGTTTCTGTGTGCAGTGGTGGGTAAGCCTCCAGCCTCCTTTGGTGGATCTACCAGGCAGTTTCCCTCCTCTGACCTTTCCTGGGTGAGTAAGTTAGGAGGTCCAGCAACCTGGATATACTCAAGTGCATAGCAGATACTTCTCTGGCTTAGCCAATTCTCTTTTTACTACAGTCTGGACCTAAAGTACCAGATACATGTCTAGTTATTAAAAAGTAAGTCTAAAAAGCAACAGAGCCATTTCCTTTCTTCAGAAAGAAAAAAAAAAAAGTATCTTCATTTCCCTGATTGGCTTAATCTTTGTTTTATAAACCATTCTGTGAGCAAGAGAGCCCCAGAGGGGAAAAGGTGGAAATGGTGGAATTTGGGGCGACAACATTAACAACACCACTCTTTATTCTTCTCCTTGAAGCACAGATAATAGAAAGTTAACTTGTGTGTACCCGATATCCACAGTTTAAATAATACATAATAAACTAGAAGTGATTTCAAGAGAGCTATGGAGTATATATACTGTTTTCATTTATTTTTTTTTTTACTGTTTTCATTTCTAAGGGCATTACAATAATGCTTATTTCTAAATGGTTAAGAAATTTATGAAACAACAGATATCACTATAAGTCCTGAAGAATGACCTGTTATCAAGACAGCAAATAAGTGCATGGAAAAGCATTCGGTGCTAGCCCATGGCTCCTTCACTGACATCTGGTTATATTTACTGAGACTATGTTACTGCGAACCATCTAGGGAATTCACATTCCCCTGGGAAAATTCACTCTTCAGCTGGTTTCATTTGTACACAGTTTATAAGAAAAGCATCAATTAGTATTGACTTCAGCAACAAATATCGCAGCGATTAGCAATATGTCACTCTTGTGACTTTTTTGTTTGTTTCAATCCCAAAACAAAGAATATGGAATTATGTATGTGCTTGCATTATGTGTGTATGTTTTACATATAAAACTAGAAAAGCATCAAGGCTTTTTGTATTGACTGTTCCCCAGTCAGTCTTCTAAGATTTCAGACAGAAGAGCCTTGTCTTCTACTAGAATTGTTTCTTCTTTTTTTTTTTTCAAAGATTTACTTATTTGACAGACAAAGATCCCAAGTAGGCAGAGAGACAGACAGAGAGGGAGGAGGAAGCAGGCTTCCCGTGGAGCAGAGAGCCCGATGCGGGGCTCGATCCCAGGACCCCGGGATCCTGACCTGAGCTGAAGGCAGAGGCTTTAACCCACTGAGCCACCCAGGCGCCCCTCTACTAGAATTGTTTCTAAATAAAAATGGGAATTTAATTTTTTCTCCATCAGTATACTCCTCATAGAAATTGTCCTAGGTTCATGAAGTGGGGCAGGGCATATATGAGGATGTTGATCAGTCATTTGTGGTACTGGGGAGGCAACCTGCTTGCTCATGATTTGGAGAAAGAATGTTCAATGTTGTAGATACACACCATGAATTACCATGCAGTTGGTGAGAAATAACTGAAAATGTATTGTTAAGTGAAAAATGTAAGAAACAGTACAAGATGATATTCCTTATGTAAATTAAAAACACATACATCCAAACAACACTACATAGTTCTCAAAGTCCTGTATCTTATCAAAAACATTTTAAAAACATTAAAAGTGACAGAGCTTTCAGAGCTTTCAGCACTAGACAGTGGCTAGAACAGATGCAAAGAAATGGTTCAGAATTTGTAATAGTAAAATAAGAGAGAAAAATGAACAAGACTATGATGGTTAATTTTATGGGTCAACTTGGCTGGGCTACAGTACCCAGATACTTATCAGACATTATTTTAGATGTTTCTGTGAAGGTAGTTTCTGGATGAGATTAACGTTTATATCAGTAGGCTTTTTTTTTAATGTTTTATTTATTTATTTGACAGACGGAGATCACAAGTAGGCAGAGAGGCAGGCAGAAAGAGGGGAAGCAGGCTCCCTGCTGAGCAGAGAGCCTGATGCGGGGCTCGATCCCAGGACCCTGGAATCATGACCTGAGCTGAAGGCAGAGGCTTAACCCACTGAGCCATCCAGTGCCCCCATATCAGTAGACTTTTAAGAAAGCAGGTTGTCTTCCATAATGTGGGTGGGTTTCATCTAAACAGGTGAAGGGCCTTGTTAGAAAAAAGACTGACCTCCCTAGTTAAGAAGGAGTTCAGCCAGCAGACTGACTTCAGACTCCAACTGCATCTCTTCCCTGGGTCTCCAACCTATTAACCACCCCACAGGTATTGGACTTGCCAAGCTTCTGTCTCTCTGTCTCTTTCTCTCTCTCATCTCTCCATGAGATGTGTGTATGTAAGCATGTGCACCTCCTATGGGTTCTGTTTCTTTAGAAAACCTTGACTAATTTAAGGACTAATTTAAAGAATTGGGAGAGTGAAATGAGAGAGTTTATTATATATAAAACGAGAGTCTTAGAAGAAGAGAATAGACATAATAGAGAAGAAGAAAGGTTTAGCGAGCTAGTAACTAAAACGTTTCCAGAATTCATTAGAAACATGCCTTTACAGATTCAAGAACTGCACACAAGCAGAATAAACAAAAAGAACCCCACACCTAAGCACACGGTAGTAGAATTACAGAACACCAAAAGCAAAGAGAAGATCTTAAAAGAAATAAATAAAAAAGAACACAAAGGAATGGCTATTAGAATGACACATACTCCTCAATAGCAACAATGGATTCTGAGGACAGTGGAATAGTATCATCAAAGTGGTGAGGGAAAATAACCAACCTTGAAATTAGTACCTAGCAAAACTATTTAAGAATGCAAGTAGGGACGCCTGAGTGGCTCAGTCGGTTGAGTGTCCCACTCTCCATATCAGCTCAGGTCATGAGGTCAGGGTTGTGGGATCCAGCCCAGCCCTGGGCTTCACTATCACTATTCACTTCACTATTGTCTCTCTTCCTCCTCCTTCCTCCTGCCGCCCCCACTCTCTCACTCTCTCTCAAGTAAATAAATAAGAATGGAAGTAAAAGATGTGGTGAAAAGAAGGGCCATCTGTACCCCAATGTTTATAGCAGCAATGGCCACGGTCGCCAAACTGTGGAAAGAACCAAGATGCCCTTCAGCGGACGAATGGATAAGGAAGATGTGGTCCACATACACTATGGAGTATTGTGCTTCCATCAGAAAGGATGAATACCCAACTTTTGTAGCAACATGGACAGGACTGGAAGAGATTATGCTGAGTGAAATAAGTCAAGCAGAGAGAGTCAATTATCATATGGTTTCACTTATTTGCGGAGCATAACAAATAATACGGAGGACATGGGGAGATGGAGAGGAGAAGGGAGTTGAGGGAAATTGGGGGGGAGATGAACCATGAGAGACTATGGACTCTGAAAAACAACCTGAGGGTTTTGAAGGGGCGCGGGGTGGGAGGTTGGGGGAGCCAGGTGGTGGGTATTATGGAGGGCACGCATTGCATGGAGCACTGGGTGTGGTGTAAAACTATGAATTCTGTTATGCTGAGAAGAAATTAAAAAAAGAAGAATGGAAGTAAAATAAAGATATTTGTGAATAAACAAAATCTGAGAATTTCCCACTAAGAAGTGATCAGTAGGGGCACCTGGGTGGCTCAGTGGGTTAAAGCCTCTGCCTTTGGCTCAGGTCATGATCTCAGCGTCCTGGGATCGAGCCCCGCATCGGGCTCTCTGCTCAGTGGGACGCCTGCTTCTCCCTCTCTCTCTGCCTGCCTCTCTGCCTACTTGTGATCTCTGTCTGTCAAATAAATAAATTAAATCTTTGAAAAAAAAAAAAAAGAAGTGATCAGTAAAGGATTTACTAGAGGATATAAGAAGAAGTAAAATGGTTCTAGCAGAGAGGCCTAAGATTCTAGAAAGAATGGTAGATGAAAAACATAGTAAATTAAAAACATAAATATAAATCCAAACAAAAAATTTTCTCTATAAAATAATAATGATGGGGTGCCTGGGTGGCTCCGTGGGTTAAAGCCTCTGCCTTCGGCTCAGGTCGTGATCTCAGGGTCCTGGGATCGAGCCCCACATCAGGCTCTCAGGGAGCCTGCTTCCCCCTTTCTCTCTGCCTGCCTCTCTGCCTACTTGTGATCTCTGTCTGCCAAATAAATAAAAATTTTTTAAAGGTTATTTATTTATTTATATGAGAGAGAGATCACAAGTAGGCAGGGGGGTGGAAGCAGGCTCCCTGCTGAGCAGAGAGCCCGATTCGGGGCTCGATCCCAGGACCCTGGGATCATGACCTGAGCTGAAGGCAGAAGCTTAACCCACTGAGCCACCCAGGACCCCCCTGCCAAATAAATAAAATTTTAAAATAATAATAATGATGATGATGATGATGATAGTTTCTAATTTTAAATGCTCTTAAAAAAAGAACAGAGCTAAAATGCTAGACTATAAGTACACCAGACAGAGGGGTAATTGGAAGTAGTGTTCTAAAGTCTTTGTGTGTCCAGTTAAGGATGCACATTGTTTTTATCTTGAGAAATGTAAATGGCAATTTTTCAGAGACAAACACTAAATGAATGAAAATAGTGTATAAATTCAGAATATGTGAAGGGGGAAATGGAATAAGGAAAAAGCAAAAATAAATGAATCCTAACAACTAAAATCAATCTCTGTAAAACAAACAAACATAACACTAGAAGCACAGAAAAAGTAGAACAAAAACAAATGTCCAGAAGATGTAAAGATAAATCCAAATATATCAATAATCATAACTAAATGTGTAAAGGGTTTATACTCAATAGCTGAAAGATCTCTTTCTCTCTGTTCTCTTCATATTACTATAGACATTGATTTTATTTATTGACTATAATTAGTTATACCATCATTCTTTTTTGTGCTCAAATTGTCCCAAATTTGGCCCATGGGAGCTTCTTCTGGCTGACTTCTGTAGCTTTTTGACATTATCCAGTCTCTGGGTGTTTGCCTGCTTTCTGTCAAACCTTAAGAAAAGGGGGAAAGTGAAAGAAAGTACCTCTTTACAGAAAAATGCAGATTAATAAATGCAGTTCGATAGAATTGAAATCAACATTTTGTAATTTCCAATGTATTTTATCTGATCAGGGCAAAAATTATAAGAACCATTACATGAAAGGTTGTCGAGGAAGAATATATTCCCAGAGTGTAAAATTTTGCCACACACATCATTTATGAGCCAATGGGAACATATGGGTTTATCATGGAGATTTCTAGGAGATAGCAAGAACTAACCTTCCATTAGTGGCCTCCTGATGTGGTCAGATAAGTGTTACACAGTATCACCTATGAAGTGGTCTTGCCAGCAATGTTTAATATCAAGTGATAAGACACAACTTCTGGCCTTCTTCCTGCCAACACCCTCCACAGCCACCCCACCCTTTTGCAATGGTTGATTACTTCCACAGACAAGCTCTCACCTACCTTGCCCTCCAGCCATGGTGAACCACTTCCGAAGACCACTCCGAGCACAGCACACCCACACCTTCTGCACTGGCAGGTACTTCTAATAAACCAGCTCTGGCCACACCTTCCTGTAAGTGCCTTCACCACTGGAACATTTTCAAAGAGGCCCTCTTTGAAGAGGTCTGAATCTCAGCCTTGGCAGTGAGAGGTTGGAGAACTCAGCACTTCTAGACCTCTTACCTTCATCTTTCACTTCTTCTCATAGATAACTACCTTCTACTACTTAATATTTCTTTATATTAAATTTTTCCTATTCAAATAATTGGCGTGATTTCTTTTCCTGACAGTACCCTGACTTATTTTAACCTATAACAAACCTAAGAGCATATTCATAACACATGAATGACTACTACAATATGGAAAAGACAATATAACAGAAAATCAACAAAAGATACACGTAGGCTTTTCATATTAATGTCCAATAAAATTAATTTTGCCAATAAATTATTGGTCAATAAATTAATTGCCAATAATGGCCAATTAATTGCCAATATTAATTGACATTAATGGCCAATAAAACATAAAAAATGTTCAAAATCCTTAGCATGCCACTTCACAGTGATGTGGAGAGCTGTCAGATCGATGGAAACATGGATCACTGGTGAGAGGACAGACCAATTTGGCAATATCTCTAAACGCTGAACCTTGTTATAGCAGGTGACCCAGTATTCTCATTCCTGACTACGTACCCAAGAGAAGCTCTGGGCATATGCCAACCAGGAGACACAAAAATGCTCCTCAGGAAGTAGGGAGGAAAAGGAAAAAACAAATATCCATTGAGACAGCAGGAGGATAAACTGCAGTGCATTCACATAATGTAATATCACAAAGATGTTAAATGAACTCAGAAAACCAACACAGAGCGCCTGGGTAGCTCCGTCACTATGCGTCTGCCTTTGGCTCAGGTCATGATCCCAGTGTCCTGGGATAGAGCCTGCATCTGCTCCCTGCTCAGCGGGGAGCCTGCTTCTCCCTCTCTCTGTCCCCCTGCTTGTGTTTCCTCCTCACTGGCTCTCTCTCTGTCAAATAAATAAATAAAATCTTAAAAAAAAAAAAAAGAAAGAAAAAGAAAAGAAAAATGCAACACAATTGATAACTCTTGGAAATATGATACTGAGTAAAGAAAGCAAATCCAAGAAGACCGCTTCCAGTATACTACTATGGGTATTTTAGAGCTCAAAAGCAAGCAAAACTGAACATGGATAATTAAGCGTCTGAAGCGTATGTGTTAAAACTGCATTAAGCACATAATCTACATGTCATTGGATTTCAAATAATGTACTTTAGAAAATAAAGACAAAATATGTATAACAACACTACTCAAGTCTGTGATCAACAGAATAAGTCACACTGGCAGTACTCTGCCCAGAAAGGTAAAGAGAGTCAATAGTAATAAAAGAACGTAGAGGGTGTAAGTTGTGGAACTAGGATGAACTCAGTTCTCTTCTACCAAATCCACAAGCAAAAATCTGACAGTGAGGGGCACCTGGGTGGCTCAGTGGGCTAAGCCTCTGCCTTCAGCTCAAGTCATGATCTCGGGGTCCTGGGATAGAGCCCTGCATGGGGTTCTCTGCTCAACGGGGAGCCTGCTTCTCCCTCTCTCTCTGCCTGCCTTTCAGCCTACTTGGGGTCTCTCTCTCTCTGTCAAATAAATAAATAAAATCTTTAAACAAAAATCTGACATTGATAAGCAATAGGCACATCAGGATTTTATTTTGAGTTAAAGACCAAAGGGAATACAAGAGGAATGGGAGAAATGAGTAAACATAGTTGTATGTATAGAGTAGGATAGAAGAAACGGGATGAGAGCTTGTTGCTTTTTTCCTAGTCCTTCCGTGGGGTTTGTTTTTCTTTTTAAAAATAACTTCATTTATAAAAGTGCCTTAACTAAAAAAAATTTAATCATGTGAAAAATTATAGATTGTGAGACCATCAAAGAAATGCTTGAGATGAAGAGTAGAAACCCTGTGGCGACCAGAAGTCAGGGTCCTGGAGAGCAGGGGCACCGGGCGCTGGGAGGACCCTGGGAGGTTTGGAATCTAGTCGGGACCCTGCACCAAAGTGCTGGGTTACTCTGGTAAGTAATTAAACTTTCTGCTCAGACCACCTCATCAGTACAATGTTGAGAGTTTGACTAGGGCATCATTACAGTACATTCCTGTTCTAAAATTTAATTTGTCTATTATCATTCCAGGGTAGCATTAAAACTCTGATCGTAATGTTATTATGAGAGATAATAACATCGTTAGTGAGTATTCACAGGGACCCATTATCCCTTCACCAACATCTCAGTGAGACTTCCCATGCCTGGTGGCCCTGGGAACATTTGCTAAAAAAAAGTCCTTTTACACAGGGATCTCCCAAAAGTAATGGGGACAAGCTCCCCTTGTGTTCTCTGCCACATGGCACACAAAAAAGTGTTCTTGGGAAAGAAATGCCTGCTCCAGTCCTCTTCTGCTTCACACGTGGATTGTAGGCTTTGAAATTCAAGGCTTAAAACAATAGCACACCCTACATGAAGGTTTTCCTTCTTTCTTAAGGTTCTGGAGGGTCTGCTTATTCTGAAATCATTAGGCCTTAAGAGCAATGGTGTGGATCTCAGGGGATAAGAGTCTGTCAGCCCAGACGATTGAGCACATCCAGACCCCAGGTGAGCAAAAGAGACTGAGGCACAAGTGATCCCACTATTAATTGGCACTTTAACACTATTCTCGGGGTCCAGCTGTGGCCTATCTTTTAGACCTATTTTCATGTGAATTGTCCTGGAAAAACAAACAAACAAACAAACAAGATAATTCTTGCTTCTTGAAACAAATCGAGTGCTTGAATTTTAAAGTTAAAATTAGTCCCTTATATCAGTATTCCTGGTGAAGAGTTGGCCACTACACCACATGCTATAGTACTTGCTGGTTATGTTTATCACTTTATTCTCTATCCTTAAGTGTCCTGGGTACCAAAAAGCAAAATTATAGCCCTCAGAATCACTTCTGGCCATTTTAACTGTGCATTCTTAGATATTTTGCTGTTTTGGTTGTTGTTTTCAGATTTCTAAACCCATTGGAAGTTGTGATTAAGTGTGCCTGTCTAGCTCCTATTTCTCTTTCTTATATCTGTGTCACCTGGAGTGGTTTTTAAGATCTATTTTTCCCAGTTAAATTTAACTACATGACCTCATGGTTATCATTGAGAAAAAGCTTATAGGAGTGACTAACTTCAACCAAACTGCTCTAGAGTCATAAATCGCTCCAGCCTTTGCTTGGGTTATGACCGAAGAATTCATGGTGAGATGTTTTTTTAAATCATCAGGACTGTAGTTGATTTTGTCAGTTCTAGGGCACTTGTAATCACAGGATGATAAAGATCCATTATTTTGAAAGTTAAGCCATAATGGTTTTGATTTCACTTCACTTAACACAGAAAGTATTTATCAGATGCTTGTTTTGTTGCAGAGGTTTGTGTGAGTACGGTAAGGCATATCAAAATGATATGGCTGCTTCCCAAAGAGGGAGGCTTCCCCCTAAAGCAGATGGAAACAAGAGCTGTAGAGTGACAAAACCAAATATGGTGGTGGCACAGAAGGGGAAAAGCTTCATTTCACCTCAGGGAGGTTGGGAGGCTTTGAGGAGGAAATAAGTTTTGGCTGGGCCCTGGAAGAATTGATTAGAACTTCAGAGCAGGATATATACATGAGACAAAACCAGATTTCAACAATGAGTGTAGAGATTCCTGGGTGGCTCAGTCGGTTGGGCGTCTGCCTTCGGCTCAGGTCATGATCCTGGGGTCCTGGGATCGAGTCCCACATCGGTCTCCTTCCTCAGTGAGGAGCCTGCTTCTCTCTCTGCCTCTGCCAGCCATTCTGCCTACTTGTGTTCTCTCTCTCTCTCTGACAAATAAATAAATAAATAAAATCTTTTTAAAAAAGCCACAACGAGTGTTAACAGTCTTAGTACAGAAATACATACATGCCATACAACTCATAACGTATGTCACAAATATAACAAAAGATTGCTGTCTTCAATATGTATGTTAAGAAAAACACTAAGACCTCTGATAGAAAAGCAAGTAAAAGACATATTTACAGAAGAAATGGATGTAGTTAGTAAACAGACCAAATATGTCCAAGTTCATTCATAAGCTAAGAAATGCAAATTCAAACAATTGCAATTTTCTCAGTTTTTCAAAATACAAAGAGTTTTAGAAGATACTCTACAGGACATTCAATAAATGAGCATTCTTGCATAAACTGATATAACTTTTCTAGAAAGCAACTTCGTAATATAAACTGAGAGCCAGAGAAAGTTTGTCTCTTCTGTCTCCCCAAATAATTCCACATCTATGAATCTGTCATGAGGAAATAATTAAGTATGTCTAAGGTTTCTGTGCAACGATTTTCACCATAAAATTACCCCTAAAAAGGCAGAATGGTTAAGTTATGCTATATATTTCTGATGAATTATCAGTCATTCAAAATGATGTTTGGGAAGAATTTTTAAGGACATAAGAAAAGGCTAATAATTTATTATTGAGTGAATAAGATAGGATACAAACAGTATCTACAGTATATTTCCAGCACATATCTTGGAATATAGGAGATAGAGAGGGAAGGAGGGAGAGAGAATATATAGAAATGCACCAAAATGTATTTACCAGTTATTTCTGAATGAAACTAGGTTTGTTTTCTTCTCTAAATTTTATTTTCCACTTTCCTCAATTGAGCATGTAATGCTTTTACTGTTAGGAAAAATAACTTTGCAAATGAAATCCCTTCGCCTTCCACATTTGATCCAACAAATTTTACAAAGAGAACCACAAGTCTGTGACAGTGCTGGTTTCCGCCTTGGAATTCACATTCCCTTTGCAAAGCTTTTAGCACATCATAGCACTTGCCCAAATCGAATCCAAATCTGCCCTCCGCTGCTTCTACTTCACAGAAATTTTTCTCAAGGCAAGACCCCTAAATTATCAGCAGAGAGTTAAAGACTTTAGTACTCTGCATCCTAGGCCTTTTATCTGAGAATTAACACAAGAGAAAATGGGGCTTTGATACCACGTTAACCAGGAATGACCTCAGCCAAAAACTTTTTTCTTTACATTCCAGTTTTTCATTTATGCAAAACAGATCAGTTGCTTATGTAAATCTGAGTTGCCTATACCCAACTGACTTAGAAGAAGAGATAGTGAAATTTATGACCCGTGTACTGAAGCTTGACCCTATCCAAATAAATTCTCATCATATATAAAGACTAATCCTTTTAAACCAGAATTAAAAGCTAATGGATAGGGAGTGCTTCCCTATATTGGGAGAACCTCATAAGTCTAGGATACTCTTACTCATTTTTAGCATTTCTGCTAGAGTCCATAAGACCAAAAAAAATAAAAAATAAAAAAGTGCAGATGTTGAGTCACAAAAGGAAAAAATATATACCCTTCACAGAGAAGGATACACCCGAATTACCTTCACAGAAAACAAGCCCAGGTGCATTGTTAGTATTTGGGCAGAAGCCAATATTGGGTAAAACTATGTAGCTGTAAGAAACCCAGTCCACAGCCTCAAGCATGCCTTCAATATCACTTAATTTTCATGAATTCAATCCATGATCATCCATAGAGCCTATCTCACTGGAGATCAGTTCTACTTGGGTCATTAATCTGGGATTCCTGATCCCACCCCAGAGCTTCATCAGAAACCAGAAGGCATTCATGCTATCTGGAGAAAGAAGACCTCTCACAGCCCTTTACTAAAGGTTGCTGCGCATCTTCATTAATCAAGCCTGATGTCATCTCTCAATCTCTCGGCTTGCTTGCCCACGGTAGGACCTGGGCATCTTCCAGGAGGCTGGCAACTCGGCTCCTGAGGCTCTCACCTCCAGAGGCTCACCTGGCAGCCATCCCAGCAACTACAGATACCAGATATTTTGAGCCCCTTCTCCTCCTTCCCAGGAGAACCTCGTTCCAGGCTGAAGAAGTTCCTTCTTGTCTGAGCTTCTCTGTGCCACTCTGCTTCTTTCCCCAGACCCTGGCCTTCCTCTTGTACTTTTGCAATGAGCTATGAAGGCTTTATTATTCCCAGAGCCTAAATCTTCAAGTCTTAAAACTAGTTTCTCCTTCCTTAATGGCAGAAAGGATTGACTCTCTAAACTCTCCTGGATGCTGAAGGAATATTTCAATTTATATTTCTAGGGCATCAAAGAGAAAACAAAACAATATATGTTTGCAGCGTCGAAATTGAACAAGTCAGGGCATTCACATCCTGCCCTCTCCATCTTCATATTCTCAAGTCACACACTGTTATGTGCCTCACAGTGAAACTGCAGCAGTTCCACATTATTTCCAGCCACTCTTTCTTTTTCCTTCCTTGTACCAGTTTCAGGGGCCTGAGGCGCACACACCTTTGTACCTCTTCTCCGCTTACCCATTGAACCAACTTCAAGAAGAGAAATTTCTTTATATTTACCCATGTAAATATACCCTGTTTCTTTTAAAGTTATTCTAAATTCTTGATTCCTCTCTCATCCCATTCACTAATTCTAGTTTCTTTTGAACATCTTAAGGAGTTGGGAGGGGCTGTCAGAAGAATAAGAGGTCTGGTAGGGATGACATCTTCCTGTCAGTATCCTGTCCCACAAGCCCTTCCTAAAACGCCCCAGTAGAGGCGCCTGGGTGGCTCAGTCCGTTAAGGGTCTGCTTTCGGCTCAGGTCATAATCCCAGGATCCTGGAATCGAGCCCAGGTTGGGCTCCCTGCTCAGCGGGGAGTCTGCATCTCTCTCTCTCTCTCTCTCCCTCTGCCCCTCCCTCCTGCTCATACTTTCTCGCTCTCTCACTGTTGCTCTTTCTCAAATAAATAAATCTAAAAATCTTAAACAAACAAAAAAATCACTCTTATCCCCTCTGGGTGTGGAGGGCTGGCCTGAGAAAATGCTATATTTATGTAGCAGCTCTTACAGCCCCGTAAGGACATTCATTGTTCAACCTTGAAAGGCAAACAAATCTCAGCGTTTGAGTGTCTCTACAGAAGGTATGTCATGAATTACATTTTTAAGTCTTTCTAGCTTTTCATATTATTTATAACATTAGTGAAGGCAATTTTAGCTGTGAGTAACAGAAACCAACTCAAGGGCGGGACAGAAGCCAGAATCAGTGAGCACACGTGAGTTCTTCTTATTCTTTTCTGGGCTTTGCCAGTGCGTCTGCCGGTTTCTTCCCTCTTGGTACTACTCCCCTGGATTTTTCCCTTTTCCATGCATGGAGCAGCCCCTACTCATAGAAGAGAGCGGTTTTCTACTTTTGCTGTTGTTACTGTTTTTGCGAGCAGAATCTCACTGGTTATTTTTAATGATTCTTTCTTAATTTCCACATCAATCAAGAAGTATTTGGTTTATTAAACCGAACTAGAATCCAAATTTGGAATCTTAAATAAACTGTTCCGGTTTTTTCACCTGTTAAGATTTTTAAAATAAAAGCTATAAAACCGGGGCGCCTGGGTGGCTCAGTGGGTTAAGCCGCTGCCTTCAGCTCAGGTCATGATCCCGGGGTCCTGGGATCGAGTCCCATGTCGGGCTCTCTGCTCAGCAGGGAGCCTGCTTCCCTCTCTCTCTCTCTCTCTCTCTCTCTCTCTGCCTCCCTCTCTGCCTACTTATGATCTCTATCAAATAAATAAATAAAATCTTAAAAAAAAAAACAACCTATAAAACCAGGGGCACCTGGGTGCCTCAATGGTTTAAGCATCTGCCTTTGGCTCAGGTCATGATCCTGGGACCTTGGAGATCAAGCCCAGAATCACAGGGCTCTGCACTCAGCAGGGAGCCAGCTTCTTCCTCTCCTTCTGTCTCTCCCCTCTGCTCCTGCTTTCTCTCTGAAATAAACAAATAAAACCTTTTTTAAAATAATTAATTATTTATTAAAAAAAAAAAAACTAAACTAAGAAACCAAGCAAAACTTCAAATGCAGGAGAGGTAGGCTTGATTTGTTTCTTTCACCCGTACTTGCTTTTAAGCCAAGAGTTCCGCTTTACTCAGGCCCACTCCACTGTGGCTTAAACAGAGATGACTTATTTCACCACTATGAAAGGGCATACAGAAGTGAAATGATCCTAATTAGAGAAGATTGGGTATAGCTTTGATTGGCACCTCTGATTTAGTTCAAGGAATCCAAACAGCTAAGTCAAAAGGAAGCCAACTCTATTTTTTTTTTAATTTAATTTAGTTTTTTCAGTGTTCCAAGATTCATTGAAAAAAAAGTAAAAAAAAAAAAAAAAAGGAAAGCAAGTGTCCTCCCTCCTGCTATAGCCCAGTGAGGAGGAGGAAGAGGAAGAGGAAAATGCCTAAAGCAGGAAGTTACAGCATGGTGGGCCCTGGGCAAAATCTTAGGGAGGATTATTTTTCTTCCTCATATTCAGCTACTGTGTTCCCAGACTCTCTCTCTTTGTTTCTTTCACACAATCATCTCTACATCTGAAATTTGCTTAGGGGCCTGGAATTTAAATTTATCCTAAATACCCTAATGAGCTCTGCTGAGACTGAGCTCTAGCTGGCCTCCAGAAGCATAAGTGTTGATGTTTAGCATGAAAATAAAGACAAGCTTTATCTCTTGATCATTCATTGGAAGAGAACAAAGGGAAGATGCTTTATGTTGAAAGAGAAAATGGGACTGGTGCTATTGTGTGAAGAGACTGAGGGCATGATCTGGAACTGAGGTTAAAAGATAGCCTGAAGGGGCACCTGGGTGGCTCAGTGGGTTAAAGCCTCTGCCTTCGGCTCAGGTCATGATCCCAGGGTCCTGGGATTGAGCCCCCCTGGGATTGAGCTCTCTGCTCAGCGGGGAGCCTGCTTCCTCTTCTCTCTCTGCTTGCTTCTCTGCCTACTTGTGATTTCTGTCAAATAAATAATCTAAAAAAAAAAAAAAGACAACCTGAAAGGGCTTCCACCCAAACCCTGAAATTGTCCCCATTTCTGCTCAAGTATTACATCCAAGTAGTTCTTTGCATCCTACGTGAAGTTACAAAATAGGGATGGCCTTGCTATAGTTCACAAATAATTTGAAAACTTAAACACCTTCTCTGAAACATTCAAAATTAACATGGATGTTTCCATTGTCTCCCATTTCCTATTTGTGCAATCACAGCTTCCATACAAATGTATTTACAGACTTCTCAGCTAGCAGAGAAGTCTCTCCTTCTTGTCGTGTTGCATGTTGGGAGGCTGTGGCAGCTGACGACTAGGTCCGTAGGCTCTGGAACCAGACCACCTGCCTCATCTTCCTGGCTCCTCCATGAAAGCGGGGCAAGTTACTACACTTTCTGTGCAATAGTCATGTCTTCATTAAAGTGCCTAATTCAAAGGAGGATCAAAGGAATCGAACAAAAATCCCTTAGACAAGTATGTAGCAAATTCGAAACTCTTGCTGATCCTAAACATTGCCAGATCGCACGAAAATCAATGGAACTTTTATATACTTAAGGGAAATTTAAAGTTTGACAACATGGGAAAAAATTGTAAATCTGGATTTTAAAACTAAAAATCGCCTTTCCCAAGTTGTGTTGAGGCACAGATCCGGTTAGAGATAGTATCTGAGTCTCATTCAGGGTCATCATATAAAGAAGCAGTGGCTCTTACCTACTTCCAAAGTCATTGCATTTTAGACAAATAAAAATCTTGACATCAGTCTGAAGGGGAACAGAATATGCCACCCCAAAATATGTCAATTTGGCTTATCAATTCTTTTGAATTAAAGTTGCTTAAGAAATAGCTGATTCAGGGACACCCTGACCTCCTTTGTCCTCTGAAAACAGGAAATAAATCTCCCAGGTGGAAGTTACCCTGCCTGTGGCAGGAGGAAGAGAGACATCCTTACCACCAGAGATAAGGAATTTTGGGCCAAGAAGGCTGCATAAACAACCCTGGTTATTGCTTCACTAATTTATTACCCCAAATCCAAACCCCTTTGTCTTGTCAATTCTTTACAAATGTATTGTTTCTTTTTCTAGAAGGTATACAAGCTGCCTGCTTTAGTTCTTTTTTTGAGTCTCATATTTTTTATGAGCTCCCATACATATGAAATTAAATTTTTCTCCCACTAAGCTTTTTTATGTCAGTTTAATTATTATGCCAGCCATAGAACCTAAGAAAGAAAAAGGAAAAAGGTTTCCTCCTCTACAGGGTCTTTAGTGGTCACAGTTACTTGTAACCAAGTAGACAGGGTAAAACACCCTCTTCACCAAGTCATCCTGGGTCTGGGGACTCATTATAGCCAGTCCTACAGCCAAGCACCTACTGGGCACAAGCCTATTACTTTCTTTCTTCCTTAACTAAGATGGGTCTGCTGATAGCCTACAAAAATTTCAATTTCATCCAGTATCAAATATTTTAGGCTTAAAAGAGTATAAATGGCATTTAAAAAAAAAATAGAAATGGAGTAAAGCTAGAGTTATAGTATTGAAAAGGAGGAATATCCCACCTCCCTGGGTCATTCAAAAAGCCAATGGATTCAAAATTTCAGAGTTCTCTTGCCTTTTATTTTATGGAATGAATGAGAGAATAATTTCATAAGGGATGAGGCCATGGGACACATAAATTCAGTGAGAAAACAGACCAGAAAAGAAGTTTGGAGAGAATCCAAGAAATCTTGGTATGGAAAACGTATCACCAGAAAAGAAACTGATATTTACAAAGATTTGCAGCTTGCTCATGAAAGATAAAATGTAATTTCTATTAATAAAAAAAGTAAATATTTTTATGTTATAGTAGAATTTTTACATTTTTGTTACACATAGATGGACCCTTAAAGAGAACAGATAAAAATGAAAGCAGATGGAGATGTTGGAGGATAAGTTTGTGAGGGAATGCTCTTTTTCCTTTATTTTGATTTTATCTGTTTTGGACAGTAAACTTAAAAGCATAAACTTATAGGAAAATATTGTTTTTATTAATTTGAATGTTGCTTAAGGCATTTCATTACAAAGAACTGAATTTAAATTTAACTGTAAATATTTCAGTGGTGATCATTAAAAGTCTTTGTAGTTGAAACTGGATCTAAGAACTTGAAACAGTCCTGAAGAATTCAAAAAATACCCCTTAAGAATTAAATTCAATCCATAATTTCAGCAGATTTTTAGGCCATAAGTACCTACAAAAGACTATTCATTCAAGAGAAAAAATGGACTTTCAAACATAAAAAGTACATCTTATTTGCTTCGGAAATAAAACTAGCTTTATTAAATAAACATCTTTAGTTCCCAACTACCAACATTGAGATATCTATTTTAAATGACCTAAATTTCCATGTCATTGGTTAAAATTGGTCTTACCAGCAAATAAACATTGAGAATAAATACAGTACATTAAGACTTAAGAAATACCAATCCAATGGAAAATGTAGGAAACATTCAAGTGATAAATTATACATCTGCAGAGAAAAGGGGCTCTCTCTCTCGAATCACAATGAAACTTTCAGCTCTAAACTTTCTCAACAGCATAGTGATGTTGTTTTCCAGAGCAGTCTTCATGTCCTTGCATAGCCTATTTGCCTGCCAAGGATGAATAGAGAGATTAGTGAAAAAATATGCTTACAAAATAAATTAGAATGAGTATCAACCATTAAATATTGTCAGCGTGGTATTGTTATGATAACTCTCCTCTTTCTGATCCAGACCAAAACAATTAAGGAAATGTGAAAATAGGGACGAAGCATGCATCAACACTGGAAATGAACTACTGAAATACCAGAATTGTCAAGAGATATCTGCCAGGTGCAGTGCAGACAGGTCCAGATTGAAGAGCAGCACAGTCTGGCTATGTCATTCATCGCATGAAGGAAGTAGGCTGATCTCTCACAAAGGGGGATTGGGGGGGGAGGATCTCCTAACTCCTTGTTTGGAAGGGCAAACTTAGGCTGTGAGATAGATGGAAGGGTTGGGGTCAGCACTTCAGTTTGGCTTGCTCACAGTGTTAGGAGCGAGCGTGGTTAAGGGAGATAGGAAAGATCCCAGAGTAAGGACAGCTCCACTGAGAAGAGCTGGCAGTGGGACAGGAAACCAAGCACCTGGCCTACAACCAGAATTTAGGCAGCCATGTTGATGGGTTGGGATCCAAGCAGAGTGGGTCCACATCGAACTATGACACTTGTGTATTTCTTTCTATAGAAACTTTTTTTTACCTCAAAAAGTTAATAAATACAGGTTGGTCCTTGAACAACATGGCTTTGAACTGCACGAGTCCACTTATATGTAGATGTTTTTGATGTGGTACAGAACTACAAATGTATTTTCTCTTCCTTATAATTTTCCAAATAATATTTTCTTCTGTCTAGCTTACTTTCCTGTAAGAACACAATGGACAATACATATCACATACAGAATTTGTTAATCGACTGCTTATGTTCTCAGTAAGGCTCTGGTCAACAACAGACTATGAGTGAAGTTTTTGGTTAGTCACAGATTTTCAACTCTGTGGGAGCTCAGTGTTCCTAAACCCCAGATTGTTCAAGGGTCGAGAGTCTAAATATTATTAAAGTTAAGGAAAACCAGAAATGTATAAAATACAAAACATCTCAACTCCTTGCCCGACACACCCTTGCACCCGACCAACAGACTTGCAAAAGATCACTTTTCATGATCTGTTTTATAGTACCCCAAACATGCTTATGCATGTTAGATTAAATAAATCTATACTCACATTGAATAAGTGGGTTCAGATATTTTGTAATCTGACATTTTTACTCAAAATATATTTTGGAAAGCATTCCATGAGAGCACATTTTGATCCTTTTTAATGGCTCTGGAGTATTTCTATGTATCAATGTATGATGTTCTATGAAATCTGTAATTTATGAATGTATAAATTGTTCCCAGTGTTTCTGCAAATATAAACAATGCTGCTGTTACATATGTGTGATTCTGTCTAGTAGACAATTTCCTAAATGTAAACTCATTTGTTCACGGAACACATATGTTTTTAATTTTCATAGATGTCATTAAATTCAAAGTCCCTTCCACAATATATACAATATAGGAGAGACCTTCCCCTACACCACTCGCAAAAGAGGAATATCCATCTAAAAGGCTAACAGAGCACTGCTTAAGGCAACTAGGTCCTATCCATGAGGAAATATGCATATCTATTTAAAATTGTGGTGTAAAAGAATATCTAATCACATAAGAATATGCTGATGATACTGTCAAGGAAAAGAGAAAGATGCAATAAAGAATATGGTATGCTCCTACTCTTATAAAGCCTTTCTGAGCTTTACTTTTCTCACGAATAAATGAGGATAATAATGCCCATCCTACTTTGATAAGAGTAAAATAAGACAGTTTCTTTGGAGAATAAGTAAAACATCAAGTTTCTGACAAAGTATAAGATCCCCTAACTGAAACTAATGCTGACATTTTCCTAAAAGTTCTGTCAATGCAGACCACTGGGTTTTGTACCCAGAAGGCCTATGGGAGGCATAGTGAATGGAACACCGTTCTTGCTCTGTCTTCTGTCCATAGGCTGCCTGATGCTACTGGCAAGCATGGAGACCCTGAGGACTCCTAGACTCGACATGGCATGGCCTGCACAGATTTGTAGAGGGTGTGGGTCCTCCCTCAAGAGCTCTCCCAGGCTCCTTTCTTCACATTTCCAACATACCACTTCTAAGAGTGTTCACCTTTTCTGAAGGACTTTTTCTGACCCCCACCCCCAAGTCTGGAATTAGTTTCTCTCTTCTCACATTCCTCTACACACCTGAACACCCCATCACCCAATGCCTTGCGCAGGTATTTTAATGAGTTGTGTGGGTACGTCACCTTTGAGTCAGACAGATTCAATCCAAATCTTTGTCCTACCTGGATCCCATTTGACCTATATGATCTTAGACAAATAACTTAACCTCTCTGGGCCTCAATTTCTTCATTTGGAATAGGGGGACTGTTGAACTTATCTTAGAAGATCATGAATGCAAAATACCTTACACAGTGTCTGCCATAAGGTAAGATTGCAATAAATATTAACACTGCTATTTTTTGATACTGTTAGTTCTACTACTGTGCTGAGGGTCAGTGGTTAGGGCTTAACCCCACACCCTGAAGGATATAATACTTGTTTTAAATGAATTTATCTAGATTTCTGTATCTTTTATGAATTTGGTCCAGTATTATTTTCTTCAGATGATAACTTTTTGTATAGGTTCATACTCAGACTCGCGGTATTAAAAGAATAAATGACGAAAGATTACAAATGAAAAGGCAGATACTTCTTTGGGGACAGAAGGTGGAAGGTGGGAAGTTGAAGTGGAAGGAAATAGTAGGAGAAAAAGAATACCATACTTCTCAAGCAAACATGCCCCATACCTGAGGCAGTATTAACCAGGCCAAAGTGTGTCTGAGGGAGAAAAAAATAAAATCTTCACACCAGAATATAAAACAATGAGAGCTGAGAGATATAAAAATCTCAGGTTCAAGGTGAACACTTTGGCATTTGTATCACATTATGAGCAGTTCCCAGATATTGTACTTCCCTCTTAATCAACTGAACAAGTGTCATTCAGAGTTTAGGTCTGAACAAAATGTCTGGGCTAAAATTTGACTTAATGATGTCAGAGAGTCTCAAAGCAGTTTACACTGAGTGAAGCAAAACAACGCCGCCAGTCTCCAGGGTGCTTACGCTCAGAAGAGAGGTACTGAAGCCTACAGAAAGTGTGCAGCAGTGGTTTTCAGTTGTAGAAGGATTTAAAGAACTTCAAAGCCACCCTTTGTTTCATATACCTCTCTTGCATGTTTTCAGCCCAATCACGGGAGAAATGAGTTGCCTGTTTTTAAATAACATCCCTCCTTGGTGGCTGGTAACAAGCTGCATCTGGGCAGGGCTGCTAATTGGCAATTTTAAAGACACGTGGGGCCAACGAGGTCTCCTGAGCACTGAACAACAGACCTGATGTCTAATAAGGAAGGGAACATTGGGGATTAATAGTAGAATGTATCTATTTTATCATTTTTTAACGGGCTGCATTTAAAAGAGTAAACCACATAATGATTCCATTTTCTTAGTCACATAAAGCACAAACTACATTTCAATACTTCTTAGCCTGAAATAAGTTGTGAGATATATATATATATATATATATATATATATATATATATAAAATATGGAATTATTTTAACCCCACTAAGTACTCTGATATGAAACGGACTGCTCAAGGAACGTAAACTCATTAACTTCATCCAGGTTTTGGGTTTTCTTAGTTTCAGTCAAGTTGATATTTCAGGTGTAAGAAGAACTAGATTTATAGCAGGATTTTAGTGTCATGTTGGGTGTACTGACTAAAGAAATTTGCCTACTTACTAACCATAATCAATCACAAAAATAGAACTGATGCACTCTGATTACACTCAGAAGCTTCTTTCCTCCTACTAAGGAGTGAGGCCTTAATGGAAAGGAGGGGGGCAAGAAAAAGGGAAAGAAGAATCCTTTTACCCTGTCCAGGGCCAGCAGTGATGCACAGGCTTTGCATTCTTTTTGTTTGTTTGTTTTTAAATATAGGGCCTTTTTTTAAAAAAGATTTTTATTTATTTATTTTTTATTTTATTTATTTAATAGATAGAGAGAGATCACAAGTAGGCAGAGAGGCAGGCAGAGAGAGAGGGGGAAGCAGGCTCCCTGCTGAGAAGAGAGCCCAATGTGGGGCTCGATCCCAGGACCCTGGGATCATGACCTGAGCTGCAGGCAGTATCACTGCTGCTAGAAATATCCCGTAGCCTGAACATGATAGCACCTAGAAAATTCCTAGACTAAGAAAGCTTATACACTCAACTTGCAGAGCCATCTTTGCCTATCAAAGGATTTGTATAGATGTCCCACACCAACTGAAAACTCTGGGAAGACAATAGTCTCCATCTTTAAAAAGTTTCAAGAGACTTCATGGCTGTCCTAGAGTTGAGCAATTCATCTGCCTGGATGCACAGAATTAAATGAGATTTTTTAAGATCCTGCTGAGTTCCTGGATCTATAAAGTCTCAGGCGTAGAAGCAAACCAGAGGTTTCTACACCTAAGTGGGACCACATAGGACAGCCTGCTCTTACTTAGTAATGGACAGAGTCTGGCCTTGTCTACTCCCACTCTGTGGGATGTGTCCGCCAGAGCCAGCAGCTCTCTTGAGGCCCATTAACGAACACCTAATGAGTGCCTGCTACATACACAAGGCATCAGGTTAGGTGCTAGCCGGAAGGAAAGATGGACACAGTGCCCATCCTGAAGAAGCCCATATGGTGGAAAAGGATTACTAAGTACCTATTTTCAATCTTGCTACACGAAGCAAAAGCTATGCAAAAGATACCAAAGACCTAAAACAGCCAACTTTCTTCTTTCTATGAATATGTTAATGAACTACCGTAATCTACCATAAAAGAAAGTTGAGTGGAACTATAAAAATAAACATATAGCTACATAGATCACACAGATATACACATATATGTAGATCTACCTATATCTATACACACAGACACACACACGCACACACACACACACACAGGCATGTGTATAAAACACAGAAATAAGGTCAGATGTTCAGAGTGGGATCTGGATTTGGCCAAATGAAGATTGTTTTCTTTTTATATTACCATATTTTCTAAATATATTCAAAATTGAGAGGCCTCTACTTTTATAATAAAAACTAGTTATTAAAACATAAACTCAAATCTGGACTTAATTTTTTTTTCCTATTTTTAAAACTTATTTATCTTTAAGGAATTTGAAGGCACATTTATAGCCTAGAAATCAAATAAAAAATGTAACTAATGGAATAAATCCTGCATTTTGGACATCATATCTAATCTACCTAACATGATGAAAAAACAGAAAGTAATGTTACAATTTGTATTCTGGTCTAAAATCTTTCTGGGCTTCCAGACACTATGATGATGAGTACTTTAAATGCATGCATGAATGAACCAAAATTTAATGTAAAATTACAAGTGCTCTATCACAAATACCACCAGCTGTGTTTAGAATTTATGTCTTGATATTTTCAAAAACCAACAAATTTAAATTCATCATAGAAGCTAATTACTTCCACAACCCATTTCCTATAGCCAGTGACAAAGAAAAATTTGCAAATAAAGCCAATTTTATTTACTCTCATTGTCTTATTCAACAAATCTATAAAAATATTTGTTAATTATCACTACACTGAGTACTGGGAATCCAAAAAAGTAATGTGATTAGTTAACAAGACAAACAATCCAATTTTTTAAAATGTGCAAAACACTTGAAGAGACACTTCACAAAAGATATCCAAATGGCCACATAAGTCAATGGATAGGTGTTCAACATCATTATTCACCAGAGAGATACAAACTAAACCTGTATTTTATACCCACCCAAATGATCAAAATAAGATGACGGGCCCTATCACGTATGGTAAGGCAATGGACCAACTGCAAGGCTCATTAACAGTGGGAGAGTAAAACGCTACAACCATTTTGGAAAACTTTTGGACATTTTTTAATAAAGTGAAACATATGCTTGCCCTATAATCCTGCAAATTTGTCCCCAGGTCCATCCTAAGAGAC
This sequence comes from Mellivora capensis, assembly GCA_004024625.1. Lineage (NCBI taxonomy): Eukaryota > Metazoa > Chordata > Mammalia > Carnivora > Mustelidae > Mellivora > Mellivora capensis. The sequence continues at coordinate 77,106 of PISX010002337.1, read as the reverse complement.
ATGAGTGCATTTATCACCAAAAAGACAAGCACAGAATGTAATATCAGCTTTATTCATAATAGCCCAAAACTGGAAACAACTCCAATTTCATCAACAGGAAAGTGAAATAGTCACACCTCAGAAAAGTAAGTAACAATTAAAAAGAGCAACAATAAATATAGAGACACAAATGAATTATCAATGTGTCACTTGTGTGACTTTTTTGTTTGTTTCAAACACATACACTGAATGCTTCCATTTGTGTGAAATTCAGGAACAGACAAAACTCTTCTATACAGTAGAGATCAGAATAGTGGTTACCTGGGGCGGGGGCTGAGACACTTCTGACTTTTGACTGAGATGGAGCAGAAGAGAACTTTCTGGGGTGATTTAATTATTCTACATCTTGATCTAGGTACGGGCTATATGGGTGTATACACAAGTAGAAAGTAACTGAGCTATACACTAATGTGTGCGTTTTACGGAATGCACTTCGACAATTTTTTTTTAGAAAACAACATGATTAGGTCCCTACTTTCAAGAAGTTATAATAGGAGGGAACTAATAGTGAAAATACAATGTAAAAAGAGCAACCATACAGTTTAGTGAATCGAGTGCCCCTGGACCTCAGAGGAGGATCAAGAAATTGGGTCTGAGGACAGCTCAAAGGCACCATAGTAAATATGGAATTGGTGTTTGATTGTGACCATCACCCCAGAGAAGTCTCTCTCAAGGATATCACCATTTTCCTATTTAGAATCATTTTTCAAACTTTAACTGAATTTTCAAACTTTAAATTTTCACCACAGGCATTGTAAGCTTTATTGCTTCGTATGTAGTTTTCATTTGCTATGTTCTGTCATGAAGTTCAATTTACACTGACATAAGCCTACTGGATACTGAGAGCCCCCTATCCTGCGGGAGGAGGCACAGAGACAAGTGAGACAAAATTCTAGCTCTCAAGGAGTTTATAATTTTTCAAAATACCTCTCATAGTCATCTCTTTTCCATTTCTACTGACCCTATCTAAGACCAGTTCTCTCCTGCAACACCTGGAGAAGTCATCAGAATCCTACCTCGTGTCCCTTACTTCCCAGCCCCAACTGTCATGTATGCAACCATTCTCATGAAGTTTCTTGGATGTTCTGAATCCTTCAGTTACTCTCCAGAGCTAACACATCAAGTGTAATCTCTTTGGCATGGCTTATGAATCCTTCCACAAGCTGCTTCCCTCAATATTATTTCATAAAGGGTAATTTCTACTAAGAAGTAGTGGTATTGTGCAGACACATGAGAGAAAAACAATTCTCCTTCCGTTAAAAAACAATTCTCTCCCCGTTAAAAAAATTTTTTTAATGGAGACGTTTCGCTGATTTTTTTTGACACATCATATCAATTCTAGGTATGATACATACTAGATTCTGTCTGTATGTAAATCTGCTCCAGTCTGAATGTGATTGTTCATTCACTCAAAATCATTTACTCATTTTCTCTGCTCAATGCAGAAAAATAAAAGACCACTCTACTTTCAATGAGAAAAAGTCCACATTTCAAACTTAAACAGAGTTTTTTCTTCCTTTCTTTCTTCCTTTCCTTTTTTTTTTTTTTCCAAACTTCGTATTCTCCTTCTGCCCTACAGGGACAAATACAACTAATGCCTACAATAGAGCTCCCTGGTGCAGTCATGACTTCTCAAAGAAAATGCAATCCATGGGATATTGGAGAGGGTCCTAAAAGAGTATTCCCTTGTTTTATAAAATGAAGGAGGAGGAGGAGAGGAGAAGGAAGAGGAAGAGGAAGGAGGAGGAGAAGGAGAGGAAGAAGAGGAGGAGGAGGGGAGGAGGAAGAGAAGGAGCAAAAAACTCAACAGGGTCAATCTGTTGCTCTCATCCATAGGACCTCTGAGGACAAACATTTTTCCCCATTTTCTTGGATTATATATATATTTGAGAGAGACAGAGAGTGCACACAAGCAGAGGGGAGGGGCAGAGGGAGAGGGAGAAGCAGACTCCTTGCTGAGCAGGGAGCCCGATGTGATGCAGGGCTCTATACCAGGACCTTATCATGACCTGAGCTGAAGGCAGGAGCTTAACCAACTGAGCCACCCAGGCGCCCCTCATTTTCTCAGATTATATACAGTCATCAAGCCCTCAGATATCAGACTCAGATAACTGTCACAAACCCAACATCATTATTTAAAAACAAGGTGTTGCCATCGTACACAAACAGCTTACATAAATGTCAGTATCTTTTAAGATATTCTGATTTTTCTCCTGCTAGGAACCATCAGACAAGTATCTTTTTTCAGCATCTAAAGTTGGTAATGTCTAGTAGAGAAGCAAAGATATAGTTACCAGGTCTGCTTTTCTGCCAAAAATGATCTAGCTGATCATTGTTACACTTTCGTCATTGACGTTTTGCATCTTTTTTCTACTCTCCATTCCAGTCATAGCCTTCTGGCAATATGATGTTTTCAAGCACAGATTTGATATGCATACGCCATCAGTTTTTCTGATGATTCATAATCTGTAATTTTAGAAAGACTCAGTTCTTTATCACTTGTCTCACTTTAATAAAAAGATCTTTGCTAAGTAGTTTCTAAAGTTCTTTTGGAAACAAAATCTCCGAAACAATTTCCAGTCTGTGAAAGTGACAAACTCATTTAAATAATCAGTTCAGAACAACATTTCTGTTTATGGTTAAGAATGCTGCTGTGATATTTAAAGTGGTTTAAAAAAATTCAACCAGTGAATATAGAATTAGGCATAATTGTCTCTTCTCTGTGAGGGCACGGAGGCTACAGGGGAAAATGGCGACTCAGAAGACATGTGGTGTGGCGACTTGCTCGAAGGAGTAATGCTGAATGCTGAAAAGGTTTGCATTTTCCAGCCTCTGCTGACTGATTGCATGTGGAAGCTTTCCCTTCCCCTTCCTGTGGGAGCCCTATGTCATCACTGACCATTTTGAGGCTCCTTGACCTTTCCCAACATTCCACAAAGTCAAATATAGAATTTCATACTAAGAAGGATGTTTTCTTGCATCAAGTCCAGAGCTTTGAAAGTGTGGAAAGCTTAAAAAGCTAACGTACAACTTGCCTCACTTTGGCTAAAATGTTGAATGTTCACTTGATTCTCTGAGAAAAATGCATCCAGTGGTTTATAGGGGTAAAAGGGAACTGTGAGAGACTCAGGAAGCCTATCCTTGAGAAACTTCTCAGGCAGTAGAAGTTGGATGACAGAGAATTCCTTAGCACACTTGGGACAGTTCTGAATTTATTGGTGTTCAGCAAAAGTCTCTGCCCCAAGTGGTCTCACTCCCCCAGGAGGGCACCAACTCCAGGAGTGCCACACAGATTAGATGGGAAGCTGACCCAGGCCTCTTTGACACAGGAACCATCTTCCTCCGATGCCTTCCTTCTGGATCAAAACACCCATCCTGAGGATGGGAGCATGCGGATGGAATATATGGCAGGGATAGATCCTGTGGGGTCAGTCCTAGGATGGAAAGCTGGGCTTTGGTCTTGGGAATCCAATCTCATCTCCATGGAAGGTTTTCTTGTCATGGAGCAGGAGGTCTGCACACCAGTCAGTCATACGAGCAAGGACAGCAGCTTTGCCTGTTTCGTTTTTTGTTTTTTTTCTTTTTTTCCCCCACAGAACGGCACATTCCTCAGAGCAGTGACATCAGTCTTCATCAACTGTTTCCCCACATTTTAAAAACTATAGCCATCTTTTTGCCTCACCCGAATTTGTTGAAAAACTCTAATGGGTGTCCAGCATGGATGTAAATTACTCCGTCTCTAATTCCATTTTCTTCACCAAATCCAAAAATGACTCGTTACAGGTTGAAATGTTTATTCAGAACTGGTGAAAAATTACAGCTGGTTGGACAGCCAGAGAGCCTTATTCATTACAATGAGAAATAAACATTGAATTCTGATGGTAACAAGCCAGGTACTACCTTGAAAACAGGCATCACATGCATCTGATTTCAGGAAAACCTGAAGGCCTTATTCAGGTTAAAGTGAACCAGAAACGTAACAGCTCAGGGCTGTGTTCAATTTTAGATCCAGTGTTCTCATTATAGGGTAAAAATAGAAATAACTAGAAAATATTGTGTTTTTCTGAGGTAAAGCAAAGAATAAGCCTGTATGACTTCAGTTTCTTTTGGAATCCTGAGAACAAGATGTTTATGAAGTCCTAAGTATACATACAAAATGATGAAGGAAGATAAATGATTTGTTAAATTGTACACTACGTTGAAAAAATAAACATTTTTCAAGGGGAAAAAAAAGACTTCTGGGAAAGAAAAGGAGTTTGAATCCTAGAAGAGGAAAATAGTTTAACCTCTTTTCTCTATGCTCTCAGCCATAACAGTGAAAGTAAGTCAACACTGCTGTAGATACTGGCATTATTTTAGAACCTTCATATTGTATTTTCATCTCTAGCTCGTCCCTCCTCAGAAATGATTTTTCCTCTTTCACATTCAGAATAAGTAAAAGTATTTAAATATGCAAATACGATTCTTGAAAACCCAGGGGGAAAATGTGTTTCAAACCATCTTCAAATTTTTGCCAACTTTTCCTATTTTCCTTTTCAAAAAGAGATCTGACCTCCTCGGTGCTAGCTGACACATTTTCAGGAGAAGGAGGAGGAGAAGGAACATTTTCAAGAGATAAACGATAAATTAGCTTGCTGGTCTACCTTCACCTTTTGAGCAAAGAGTTTTCTAATACTGAGGCGTCTGGTTGCTTTATCTCATTCTTTGGTGTTTCAGAGAGGCTGGAACAAAATCTAGGACAACCCCCACCCCACCCCACCCCTGCCCAACCCTGAGTTAATATAGCAGACAGTGTGCAGGAAGGCCATTTTCCATCTTTCATTCCCATAATTGTTTGTAGGGTACTGCACAACCCTCAAGGTCAGACTGATAGGGTGTCCATTTAAAAACACCTGCTGTCACAATCAGCTGGGAAGGAGAGAAACCCAGGAAAGGTCTGTGATGACAACTGACTACTCAAACTGTTGGTCAAAACTGTTAGAGATGAGAATGTTTGCCAGAATCTTAGGTCCCTGTGTGAGACCTACCCAAAGGACACATTAATTTTGCCTGAAGTAGAAGTCAGTAGTGGAGCCCTAGAGAATGGTAAGGGGCAAATATTTACTTGATTGTGTTTTAATTATAATTGTTAAATCAACTACTTTATTAATAGAACTGGAGAAATATCTTTGAAAACTCTAAATGTAGTTAATGGTGAATAAAATAGGAAAAATGTACCACTATTGTGGTAGGATCAGGACATGACTATCCATGTAAGTCCAGAGTTTGAAGTAATGGCAGAGGCTAGTCAGATGGAAGATCAGAAGCACAAGTATCACAGATCTTTTCTTACTTCTTGAGGATTCTTAGGTGTATTTATTCTATACAGATAAAATATGTGGAATAATATATAAGGAAAACATATATGGAAAATCACAGATATGATGAGCTATGTAACGAGAATGAGCTTTGATAAAAGATGTTAGAGCCTACTTCCTTTCCCTCAAAGCAAAAACTTTCACTACCCCTTCCTGGCTCTGCCTCCTCTTCCTTACAATGACCAGAACAACCCATGTGCCATAATAAGCATATTAAGATGTTGTTAAGAGAGGAGAGAACTTTTGGTACCTGTCTCTGGGAGTCTCATTTATGGAGCTGATTTTTCTTCCCTGAGCCCTTGAGATGCCTGAGGTATGAAGGCCTAATTAATCAGCATTTGAAAGCCTCTATCAGCATCCCATCACCAAGGATGTTATGCAGAACCATGTGTGTGCACCTCAAAGGCCAGCATTCATTCATCAAAGATCAGGCAAACAGCAAGCTTGCATAGTCTCAAGATAGAATGTGTTTTAAGACAGGCTCTAGGAATACAAGATAATCTACGTCCTCTGTGAAAATGAAGAAACCAAGGCATAATCCTTGGTAGGGGCCAGAGAGATGTGGAATAAAAGACTGCAATGCAAACTATTGACCCACATCAGAGTAAAATGATTGACCAGGTCCATATTCTCTATCTCACCTCTGAACCTTGACAAACGTGTTTCCTTCTCTCCACACTAAACTTTGCCCCATGGTGAATTCCTACCTCTCCTTTTATATCCAGCCCAATAACTACTAAGCCTGTAAAATTCATTGTGATATTTCACTTCCCTTTGAAATTTATCTTTCTAGGAATCTTAGGCAATGGTTATACTTGTGTCTGACCTTAAAGTTAAAAGGAACCTTGCTTGTTAGGTACTGGACATTACAAGTAGAATACAGGTGACGTGATGGTGAAGTGGCCCACCACCACTGTGGTCAAGACCTGGGCTTTGGGGAGAAAGTGCTCCTGGGATAGCCCCTCCGCCACAACTAGCAACATGACCTTAGGTTCCGCAAGTACTTCACATCCTAAGGTTTTCTCACCTGGAAGTTGAGGAGGATAAAAGCAGCTGTCATACAGAGTAATTGTGAAGATAAAATGAAATAAAGAATGTGAAGTACTTGCTACTATGCCTAGTAATATTCATTTCAACTGTGCAAACTATGATAACAATATCATTATTACTATCACCATTATCATTATATATTTATGGTATTCTACAAAGGAATAAGAGGTTTTACTTTTAGGCTTCCCACAGATTATTCATTTCATAAAAATTTGCCATGATTGGGTCAGATTGGAATTGTTCACATGAAAGTAACAAAGGTGGAAGCTGCCCCCATGTAATTTTAAAGGAGTGTCGTTTTATCCTTTGTAAGTTCAAAGGACAAGCAAAGGTGTGAACATACACATCTTTCTGTTTTAAACAGAAGTCCAGTTGGAGACAGAAGAGATAATCATGCATCTGTAATAAGCATAATCTCCTCAATACATAGCAATACATTAAGTCTTTAAAGCAATTTCGGATCTTAAAAGCAAATTATTCTCCAGAACAGGTTAAATGTGTTATCAATACTTGCCTCAAACCGACAGTTTGCTTAAATAACTATTGTTTGCTTTCTTCTTAGAGATCTCTTTTATTTAAATGGTCTGCTTCTATCTAGTTGGCCAAATTCTAAAATCTCACGTAATGGAGTCTGACCATATTATACTGTGTATCAAGTTAAATGTTTAAGAATTAATCTTTTCGGGGTGCCTGGGTGGCTCAGTTGGTCAAGCATCTGACTCTTGGTTTCCGCTTGGGTCATGATCTCAGGGTCCTGGGATCCAGTCCCATGTTGGGCTCCGCACTCAGCATGGTGTCGCTTAAGATTCTCTCCCTTTGCCTTTCTTCCTCCCCCCAGCTTGTGCTCTCCCCTCCTAAAATAAATCAATCTAAAAAAAATTAATCTTCTCTCCAATGTCTTAGATCTCCTTCTATCTCTCATGATGTTATCTCAAATCATTTGACATTCTTTTATAGAATTCTCTTTCCTTTTAATTGATTAAACTCTCAATGAGTTTATTTTATACTCATTTTAAACTCAAACTGTACAATGAATTCTGAAAAAAAACTCAAAATTGTAATAAAAGTTCTTAAATCTGGGGACACTTGCAAAGTAATAAGGATTCAAATTTACAAAGCTGTAAAGAAAATAATAGCAAGAAAAAAATTTGTCATAGGCCTACAAACCAATATTTTTAATCATTATCACAGTTGTGCGGAAATGTATTAAAATGGTACATTGCTATGATGATGTGACTTTTGTTCTATTCTGAAGATCGTGAAGAGCAGACATTTATTTCTTGTTATTTTGATATATTCTCAGCTAAGTAGTGGGGGAACTTCACTGGTGGGGAGATGAAGTTGTGAATATTAACTAACCTTTAATCGGTGGGAGAAGCTGACATTTGAAAACAAGTTTGCCTTGTTCATATGCTCCATAACCTCTAATTCGCTTATGAAAAATTATCACAGGTATTTCTTATGGGCTGTGAATATTTACAAAGTACTAACAAGTCTTAGTCTTAGTGCTTTGAATTAGAAGCCATAAGCCTCAAACTAGACCTACTACTAATTTTATTTCTAAGGACAAAAGACTCTAGAGTTTCCAGGTCATTTTTAGGAAATTAAGTGATGTTACAAGATCGGTGCAACATTTCATGGTGGATCAGGGTATCAAAACCCTGAGTTCTACCCTTTGCTTTTAATTATTTGACCTTACACAGCATACCTGAACCTGCAAAACAAAAGAGCTGGACCTTATACCACTGAGTGCTAGAGGTTGTTTCAATGGACACTGTATCCAGTCATCATTAACAGAAATGTTCAGGCTAAACTGCAGCTTGAATTAAATTCAACTTTCTGCAATGTAAGCTGCAGATCAAATTATGTCCCTAAAAAATAATTATATGCAGCTAAAATCTGACATAGGTAGGTGTTATGGGTTGAATTTTGTTCCCTCAAAATTCATGTGTTGAAGTCCTTCCTACCCCATAGCACCTCAGAATGTGACCATAATTGGAGAAAGGGCCTTCAAAGAGGTGATTAAGGTTAAGGAGATCATTAGCGTGAGCCCCAATCCAATGTGCTGGGATTCTTATAAAAAGAGGAGATTGGGGGGTGCCTGGGTGGCTCAGTGGGTTAAAGCCTCTGCCTTCAGCACGGGTCATGATCCCAGGGTCCTGGGATCAAGCCCTGCATCAGGCTCTCTGCTCAGCGGGGAGCCTGCTTCCTCCTCTCTCTCTGCCTGCCTCTCTGCCTACTTGTGATCTCTGTCAAATAAATAAATAAAATCTTTTTAAAAAAATCCTTAAAAAAAAAAAAAAAGAGGAGATTGGGACACAGACAGGTACAGAGGAAAGACCATGTGAAGACACAGGGAGAAGACGACTATCTTTAAGCTAAGGAGTGAGGCCCCGGAAGAAACAGCCTTGCTGACACTTTGATCTCAGACTTTTAGACTCCAGGACTGTGAGAAAATTTCTGTCATGTAGGCTATCAGGCCTGTGGTCCTTTGTTACAGCAGAGTCCTAACAAACCAGGATAATCGGCTCTTCTACAGCGGCTATGTAATCAAAGGACTCTGATGTAGATAAATATAAATACTAGGTTAAAAAAAGAAAAAAAGGACATTAGGTATCTAATGAAATAGAAAGACCTGGGACTTTGCTAAAGGTCATACCTTGTCCATAAACATGAAAGAACTCTCTCTCTCTGGATAGCTTGGTCCCGCACAAAAGCCCCATAGTGAGTGTCACAGTGAGAGTCGCAGCCTACACAGAACCAGCCATAGTGGGGCTCTGCAAGGAGAAATTAAAAATAGAGACCGTATCTACTAGCATAAGAAAATCAAAACCACATAAAAGACAAGTGCTGTCAGTAGCCTCTCAAGAAGTGAAAGTGTATTCACAGGGAGTGGAAAACCTGCCTGTATAGTCACCAAATATGCCTTAGAGCCAGAGCGACTGGGCTCTCTAGAAACTTAACTCTATGATGAACTAATTACTTTTATATGATTTCCCCCTCCCCCGTAAATGGCAGCTTCCTTCTCCTTAGGACAACGGCCTTAATTAAGGCAAATAAACCCAGCTCAGAAGGGTTCTCATCTCTCCCTCCTTTGAATTCCCATTGCATTGTGTTTATACTTCTTAGAGCACTTATTAAATTCTGCCCTGTAGTGGGGTAATTGGTACTCTTATCTGAACAGGAAGCAAGGGCTGTGTTAATTCCTTACCATTACTGTTACCTCCGTATCCAGCCCAGGGATCGCATTCAGTTAATACTCAGTAATATTCATTCAAAAGAATTGAACTAAATTACCATCCAATAAACCACTGAAGTGTTATTTTGCTCTTTAGGTCATAGGTAAATACACGCATCAGTAGGAAACTTCATTGGGAAAGCTGGAGTTCACACTGGGGAAGTCATGAGAGATGAGTTTGGAGAGATTAAGCAGACCTGGAGCGCCTTATAATTTAATAAATTTGGGTTTTATCCTAGGGCTGATGGGATGAATTTAAAGCAGGGGAACAACAGTTTCTCATTTGCATTTTTAAGGAAAAAACCGGTCTGGATGTCAGTTGGAAAACAAATTACAGAGTCATGACTGAGGCAAAAAGCTGAAGGGGCCAGGGTTGGGGGTGAGTTAGAGAACAGCCTGAGGCATCTGAGTTTTAGTCTTTGTAATTGAGAGTCTAGTGGAATCACTGCCAAACCAACCACCCAACATACAACTGGGCAAGAGAAGAAAGTGAAGATGGCAACTTTTGATTTTTTAATTTTTATTGAGGTATTAAGCATTGTAAAGTATGTAAAACGCTTTATTTTGAAATGCACAGCTTGATGTATTTGTACATAATGTATATACTAACGCATTGTCTGCCCAGGTCAAGACAGAGAATGCTTCTCGTACCTCTCATGCCCCTTCCTAAACAGTATCTTATTAATTAAAAGGGAAGAAATAGTCATTTTACAGAGAAAATGCAGATGCTTACCTTCGCCTAGCTTTCAGAGTTAACACCATCAAAATAAGACAGATTGGTAGCATGCGCTTCCTGATATGACGCACTGCAAAGGGCAAAGATGGCAAGGAAGTCTTTGACACCTTTCCCATAGGGAAGTGTTGACTACGATGTCCTCCTACTCTCGAATCAAGGTAGGTTCTGTGACCGCTCTGACAAAGAGAACAAAGGAGGGATGCTTTGAGAATTCTTTCTTTGTCCTGTAGGGTTTGTTTTTGGAACCCTGCCAGTTGCCAGGCTCTGGGAAGACCAAGCCATGTGGAGAGCTTGCCTGTGGATGTTCTCAGCCAGCCTTGGTTGAACTCTTGTCAGCTGCCTGCCACGGGAGTGGGCCATCTTGGATGCCCAGCTCAGACTGGCCTTCAGATGACCCAGCCCCAGCTACCACTGCATGAGATCCCAAGAGAGAACGGCCCGGCTAAGCTCCCAACAATCTGCAAAACTATGAGACATAGCAACGAATTGTTAAACTGCTAGGTTTTGAGATGGTTTGCTGTGCAGGAGCAACAGATAACTGAAGTAGTAACCAACACTGTGAAACTGTGAGCTTGGTGAGGCTGTATATTCCCAGGTGCATCCCCAGCTTCTAGAATAGTACCTGGCAGGCCATAGCCAGATCAATAGGTGTTTCTGGTGAATTAATAATTAATTAAATAATTAGCAGTATTATTGATTTGAGGAAATGACCCGAAAGGCCACTTTTAAAAAACTATTAAGCAAAGTTTCAATGTCTTCTTTTGGCTTAGTAAGTTACCTGAGCAAGCAGAGAATGTTGAAAAAAAAAAATTGTGCGATTAATCTTATATCTACATTCAGAAGTGGGTCACACATTTGACCTACCTAAAAGTGGGTCTCTTAAAAAAATAGAACGTGGCAACCTAAATATTTAAGGCCTCATTAAGGATGTTGTTTTGAGGCTTAGACCTTCAAAAAGTTTTTTATCTTACCTTTTGCTAGTCCTCCAGGAGCACCAGGGCCAGCAATAAAGGGAAAGGATGTAATAAAAAAAAAAATAAACTAAAAGGAAGAAAGGTACTCATTTTGCTTTGGTGATGTGGTATTTCTGGGATATTTATAAAGCAAAAAATAATCTCTCTCTCTCTCTCTCTCCCTTCCCCTCATTTCTTTCTTTGAAATTTTAAGTGGTTTTTCCATTTCTAAGCTCCTTATCTGAACCAATGGCATCAGCTGCAGACCAGCAGAAGCAGGAAGGCTGATTCTGAAATGATTTAATAATGAATGGATAACAGCCTAAGGAACAATGAATAGAATTAATGAGAGCTGAATATCCTGTGCAGGGGTTTCCCTAATCTTAATACTACATAGGAGCCCATTTGTATTGTTGTTTTATTTGGGTAATTAAAAAGCAGCATCTGTTTACATACTCATCACCCATATAAAGGTATGTGAAATCGTAACGCCATATACTGAAAAAAAAAAAAAAAAGAATGTTATACAAAAATACACTATTATGTAATGAGCATTACTGAAAAATGAAAGGAAATTATGGATAATGGTAAAATAAAAGTAATAATCATTACATAGTTCAGTTAAATTACTGCACGATTTGTAGTATGCTTACCTCAAAATGCAGGAAGACATTTAAAGAAAAATTTGGCATATTTCTCATACATAGGTGTTACGAAGTATACTAAACAGCAAAATTCGGGCACAGATGATTAAGCATCTGCCTCCAGCTCAGGTCATGATCTTCAGGTCCTGGAATCAAGCCCCACGTCTGGCTCCCAGCTCAGCAGGTAGTCTCTCTCTCTCCCTCTACCTCTACCCTGCTTGTGCTCTCTCTCTCTCTCTCAAATAAAAATCTTAAAATAAATAAGTAAAATTGCAAAATTGTCAAAATCATTATCTCTAAATGGAATTTTTACTACTAAACATACATGTTTTAAATTTAAGCAATACTTATCTTCTGAAACAAGAGAAAGGCCTGAGGCTTATTTTAGAAATATATGAAACATTTTTTTTCTTGGTGCGCCCCCCCCCGCCCCATTTCCAGTTCTGGCTGTCAGTAAACAATCCTTCACCTCACCTACATCCTCTTATTAGCTTACTTGCTTTGGAGCCATCAGCAGAAAATATTGTCAGTCATGTAGCACTGTCATGGTTTTCCTCTTTCAAAATTAGATGAGGTCTTGCAAAGGTTATATTCCCTCGTACACCTGAGAAATTTTCCTGCTCATCAAGACTGTGCACTGTGATCTATTATTTTCTTTCATGTCTGGCATTACTACTCAACTACTCAACTATCCCATTTTGACTAAATTCCGGTTCCCAAATTATTCATCTTTGCAATGACCCACCTGTTGCTCTTTTCCCCACAGGAAGCAAAAAGGAAGCAATTTACCTACCATAAACTTTACATCAACACAGTAAAAAAATTACAGAACCTCAGGTTTGCTCAGGATTCTGTTCTTCTAACTGGTGAGCTCCTCTTCTACAATTCTACTCACTTGTGTTCCCAAGACAGAGTTCTGTTGGAGCACTTACAATGGCAAAGAAACACCACGGAATTAGTGACACAAATGCTCTGAATGTAAAGCTTTTAGTTTGTACATTGGGATTTAGATCTAAGTGCTTCTGATATTTCATCTTTTCTCTTAACAACTAACTCAGTCCTATTATTCCTAAAGGAGAAGAAATCGCGTATCCAGATAAACATTCTTTCTCTCAAAGTATTTAATGGATTGGTCTTTGTCAGGACAAGCAAGATAGAGTAGCTATCAAGCCATGAGTGATGGCTATTTAAGATGCAGAAAACTACTTTAATCCTTTATATGTGCTCATTTCTTAGATATTTTCAACTCGTACCTGACAAACTATCTTAGAACATGGCCTCAGTTCAGGGTGCTTAGAGCTGCTTCAGTTCAATACCTCCAGTTACATGTACAGAAGCTTCCTAATCACACCACCACTAATTGTCCGGCACCACACCCTCTTTTTCTTGGAATTATGGGTGTTTAAGAGCAGGGAGTAGATATGGAGGGGATGTCGGCCAGAGGGGTCACTCCTGAGTGGTTAATGGCGAGATGCCCTTCAGGACCTCCATTAGTGCCTTTTGTGGTTAGGATGACCACACCTAGTTCATGAGATATTCTAGTTTACGCTATCATCCCTATTGTCCTAATGCAATTGATGCCCTTTTCACTTTCAAGTTTCCCATTTGGGCAATAAATTATATGGAGACTCTATTTATTGCAGAACTTTGCTGAATCTACCCACTTGGGTGGCTTTTGTCTCTCTAGACCTCAGTCTTCCTGCCCATCCCATAATTAACCTTCCTCCCTCCTCTCCTAACCTTGCTAAGGCCAAATCTTCTCATCTCCAAGTATTCTTTCCTCTTCCCTTCCTCATGCTCTGGAAAGCTTTTCGTCCTGTTCCCTACCTCCTGCTCCTTCCTTTTCTTCACAATAACAATCCAGGTGTTGTGGTTATTCAACTTGCACAGATGGTCAACTCACACTGGACAGTTTGCTGCCACACTAGTCACTAAATATTTTTAAAAACATCCCTGATCTAGAACCCATCAACAAAGGCCTCTTATTCAACCAGTCTGTCATAGCAGAGGGCCCAGACATATTGTTCAATGATTCTAATACACAGTGGGCACTAAGCAGTCCTGCACCTTCAAGGCCATCACTTAATTGAGATCAGTGCCTAGCACAGTCATTGCTTTTAAAGATTTTTTTTTTTTTTTTTTGGGTGAGAGAGCAAGAGAGAGCGAGAGGGCGAGCACAGGCAGACAGAGTGGCAGGCAGAGGCAGAGGGAGAAGCAGGCTCCCCGCCGAGCAAGGAGCCCGATGTGGGACTCGATTCCAGGACGCTGGGATCATGACCTGAGCCGAAGGCAGCCGCTTAACCAACTGAGCCACCCAGGCGTCCCCAGTCATTGCTTTTAAGATGTTATCAATTATTACCCATTTTACTTCCGAGATCACTTGGCTAGTGTCGCTGAGATCTACACCCAGTTTTCTGAATCGAAACTCCATGCTTTTTGTGACACTACTACTACCCAAGCGCTCTCCATATAATAAAAGCAGTAAGAGGCCAATGAAAGATTGGGAAGTACTTTATTTGATCATGTGACACCATATAACAGCCAGAGTTACAGATGCCTCACCACAGTATACATTTGAATAGGGAAGATGGCTCAGAAATAGCAGTCTTAATAATTCAAGTACTGACCTTTATTAGATAAAGGAAAACAGTTTTGAACATTGATTTACCAGAGTTTTAAAACGCATTTTTTAGTTGTTTCTGAAAGAACTACTGTTTTGAACCACATATAAATAAGGTACAGTTTATTCACATAAAGAAACTGCAGCTGAAAATCGTTTAAAAAATTCCCATCTCAGTCCATTTTTCTCTTTTCAGCATTGCAAATGCTTCATTCCATCATCACGCTGAATTCCTCAGCATCTTCCATACCATTTCCAGGCGAAACCCTGTGAAGTAGTGAATGTCTGTCTTCCCGAGAATTTTTCCTACTACGTTCTCCAATGTTCCTACAACTTGCACTCTCTGCTCTTCCGAAATAAACTTCTTTTTGGCACAGCAGAAAAAACATGCCACTAGGAATCTGAAAAACTAGATTCTGGGCCCGGCTATGTCATAAACTACAGAATAATCCTAAACAGGTCATGAAACCTTCCCAGGCCTCTGTTCAAAACTGCAAAAATAAGTCATATTCATTCAGCCCGTTATTATCATTTATCTTCACGGTAACCGTTAGATTTAAATAAAGCAGCATTGTACTCATTTTATAGAGGAAATTCAGTCTCAAAGAGGTTATACAATCTACCCAAGATCCCACAGGTGGTAATACGGACACAGCTAAACTTACATGATCTCACTCAAGACCCTAGTACTGGTACACACTGTACTCATAAGTTGATTCAATGGATGAAGCAGCAATTTCCTAGGTCCCTTCCAATGCTCAAATTTTAAGCTTCTTGCAGTTTTCTCCTCTCTTCTTTCAGCCAGCATTTATAATAGAAAACAAATATATCTCGTCACTAAATTTCATTTATCATGATTCTCAGATTCAACCCTTCTTTACAATTTTCTTGTGTTTTATACTAAATCCATAGAAGCCACTTTTTTCTGATAGCTCCCACAACTGCCCGCCTCTCTGAAAGCTTTTGGATCTGTTTGTCAAAACAGAGATGGCTAAAATTTTAAATACCAATTCCTTTTTATTACTTTAAGAAGTTATTCCATACATTAACAAAATAGTTCCAAACAAGAGAAGTCCATGCTAAGCTAACTCTTATTCCCTATAATAATAAAATGCACTTTTTCTATTGATTTTGTAGCCACTTTCCTGTCTGTTTTCATTTGGGAAATACCATTATCCTATCTCACTGTCAAGTCTCCCTTTCCCTAACAAGAAAATATTATAGTCATAAGAGTTAGGAAAACTCTTACTTTCACAATTCTACAGGAAGAATAAATTAATCACCTAAATTGGACGGCGAAACTTTGAATGTTAAATTGAGAGATTCAGGACATTTCCCAAGAGACTATATGACCAATCTAAAAGCTGATGAGATGATGTGCCAAAAATTACACTTTAAGTTTTTTATTTATAATAGATTTATATATGTGCTCATTAGTCTTGCTGATATTACATAGGAACATATGCTGAAACCAAATTAAACTTTATAAGAAAACAAAATTCATCCTATCAGCTATCCTGAAAATTCAGCAGAGCCCAATAAATAGTATGCTCTCCCAAGAAGGGAGTTTTAAACATTTAATAATTTGTATAATTAACATGCTGAAAATTAGAAACTGAAGAGGGCATTGGAATGGAGAGTACATATAGAAAAAGTGACTTCAAAATTTTCTTCATTTTGATGGTATCGCTTTCTTGCCTTCAGGAGATAAGAGTTTGACTTCAAAAGTAACAAAATATTTGAGAAGGGATTTTACATCTTTCTGTTCTAGGTAGTATTCTTCTGCTATTTTCTCAGCAGTCCATGTTTCTGGATGAAGTTTATGATTATTGAGAAGTGTCAATGCCTCTACAATGGAAATTTTGCCTTTGGGAATGTTTTTGATATTCATGTTAAAGTCATGGCCTTTTGCCAATCTGAACTCCTTTTGCTCTTGAGGTGTTCCAGAATCTTTTACCTAGTATCAAAAAACAGAAACAAAAGGCTTTCAAGAGGAGAGAAAAGATCTGACATCTACTTTCACACTTCTCCAATCTTCACTACTTCAAATAAATACCAGACATGCTTCTCCAAACTACATTTTCTCATCACAATGACACATAATTTGAAGGCAATTTTGCCCCATTGCCTTTACATAACTATAGCTCAATCACCGTTAAGAAATTTAGGTAGTTCTAGAAAATAACAATTGAATGTATGCCATCCACTCATCGTATAATTTCATGTATATTAAAGAACAACATAAATTAATGGATTAGACATGAAACTCTTCAAAGACTTCCCATCGTCCTCAAGATAAAACACAAATTCCTTAGCAAGACAAATAAGGACCTTCATGATTGGATCCCTATTACCTCCATCCCATCTCATTTCTCCCAAATGTATTGCTCACACTTCCCCCTGATTGTAATGAATTCTATTCTCCAAAGGCATCACACACTCCCACCTTTATACTGTAACTTTGGTTTGAAACACTCTTCCCAACTTCTTCACTTTCAAAAATTCAAAGCATCCCTTAAATATTCCCAGGTAATCCTTCTACTCTGTATCTACTTTTATTCAAATTTCCCTTCTGATTAATATTAAATACTGAAATTATTAGGACACTGAAAAAAAAAAGCTTGATAAAATTCAGCATCCTCTCGATTAAAAGCTCTTAGCAAATTAAAAATAAAGTCTCAAATGTGATAGAAGTATTTTTTAAATCAGAAACCTTATCATTTTGTTATAATTAATGCTGAAACATTAGCACATAAAGGAAGAACAGGATAAAATACCAACTTTCACTGTTGTGTTAATGCTACAAACAATAAAAGTAGTATAAATAGTAGAATGGAAAATTGTAATTCTATGCCAATAAAAGTATCTTCAGAAACCTAACGGAATCAACTGAAAAACTAACAACTTAGTAACTGGGTAGCTGCAATACAAAAATCACTCACTTTCTGACATATTGGCAATAGCTTAAAAACTTAGGGTGAGGGTGCGTGGGTGGCTCAGTGGGTTAAGCCTCTGCTGTCAGCTCAGGTCATGATCCCAGGACCCTGGGATCCAGCCCCACATCGGGCTCTCTGCTCAGCAGGGAGCCTGCCTCCCCCTGTCTCTCTGCCTGCCTCTCTGCTTACTTGTGATCTCTGTCAAATAAATAAATAAAATCTTTAAAAAAAAAAAAAAAAAAAAAAACTTAGGATGAAAAAAGATCCCATAGTAATAGTCTTCCCTCTATCTCCCAAAGATTCAATAATACAAAGATGTTAATTCTCAAATTAATCTATACATTCCAATTCAATTACACTCAGAATCCAAGTCAGACTTATTAAAGAACAGGACAATTTGAGAGGTATCTGTGTAGCTCCATCAGTTAATCATCTGACTTTTGATTTCCACTCAGGTCACTATCTCAGGGTTGGGAGATGAGCCCTGCATAGAGCTCTGTGCTCAGCAGGGAGTCAGCTTGAGAATTTAATTAATTTATTAAAGAACCTGACAATGTGATTCTCATCTGGGGAAAAAAAAAATGTGGCCACAGCCATGAAACTTTTAGGGAAAAAGAAAGGTCACAACAGATATCAAGACACATTACAAAGCTCCATTAATTAATATAATATGATCCTAGTGTCAAAATAGAAAAATAACTAGAACTGATGAATCCATAAACAGATTTGTATGTACTAGTATTTAAAGTGAGTGGAGGGGCCCCTGGGTGGCTCAGTCTGTTAAGCATCTGCCTTCAGCTCAGGTCATGATCCTAGGGTCCTGGGATCAAGCCCCACATCAGGCTCCCTGCTCGGTGGGGAGTCTGCTTCTCCCTCTTTCTCTGCTGTTCCCCCTGCTTGTGTACTCTGTCAAATAAATAAAATCTTAATAAAAATTAAAAAATGTTTAAAAAAAAAATAAAGTGAGTGGAGAAAAGCTTGGGTTATTCAGTAGACTGTATTTAGACAACTGACCATCCAGGAAAAAAAGATATCCACACACCAAACACTACATTTATTGCCAAATAAAGATTTTAATATAAAATATACAGTCATAAAAGTACTAAAAGAAAATACAGAAAACAGTTTTCATGTTAGAGTGAGACCAGACTTCCAATACCATGAAGAAAAAGGCTAACATATCTGACAGAACTCTGAAAGCAGTAAGTTAAAAAGCCACACAAAAAATAAATTATTTGACATATAGTATCACTAATATCTAGAGACATCACAAGTCATTAAGAAAACTAGGAACTACCCAAAAGAGAAAAAGGGCAAAACATAAATAGGTACTTCAACTTTTTCACTGCTGCTCCCCATGAATCCTTGTAAACTTTTCCTAAGACCCCCATAAAATTTTAATACCACTGTATATCTCTTTATGTATTGTATCTATGTAACTACTCATAAAAACTGTTAAATTTTTTTTCACTCCCCAAGAGCCGATTTTTGAATGCATGATTTAGTATGGCATGAGAGAAACAACAGTTGGAAGTATTCAACACCTGTCATTGATGGAAGTATTCAACACAAAGAACATGAATATCAACCCTTCTACCTTTTTAATGGGAACATCTGGTGATAAATGAACCCTATAATTGCTATTACATGCAACAACTCACAAACCTTATTTTACATGAATTTTATTTCACTTATCTAATGAAAATTACATTAATAACTCTGTGAAAACAGTATTGTCTATGAAGAGAGAGTACCAGCGAATTTAAGAATGGAAAGAAATCTGGGAATTGTCATTGGCACTTCTCTCCTTTAATCAAACTCTTCCCCCAACTTAGAACATTCCTGCCCCAACAAACTTATGTAGTTAACTCAGACTCATCCTTCAGAATGAGGCTTAAATGTCACTTACTCAGAAGCCATCCAGTCCAATCACAAACAGTTCCCTCTGTTAAACTCACAGTGCCCATACTTGTCCTTCATAGACCTATCAAGTAATTATGTACTTATTATGGTTGCTCATCTCTTTAATGTCAGTGTTCCTCACAATATTCCAACCGAGAGTAAGGGGTACGTCTGCTTTGTTCAAAGCTGTATAAAAAGCACTTGTGGGGGTGCCTGGGTGGCTCAGTGGGTTAAGCCTCTGCCTTCCATTCAGGTCATGATCTCAGGGTCCTGGGATCGAGCCCCGAATCAGGCTCTCTGCTCAGCAGGGAACCTGATCCCCCCCCCCCCACCCCGCCTCTCTGCCTACTTGTGATCTCTGTCAAAAAAAAAAAAAGCAAGCACCTGTTCCTGGCATTTATATATGGCTATACATACAAGTTCCCATTCCCAATGTATTCTGTAATCTCCCAATTTTTTACATTTCCTATCTGAATATATCTTTAAAAAACAAGAAATACCAAACACCAACACAATACTAAAGGAATCCCTCAAATTAGAACAAAACTCAATCCACGTGAAGGATGAGAAAACAGTATTAAAGCTTTCCTTTGGTGACTCAAATGACAACCACTAGAAGAACTTTACCAAATCCTATAAACTGTGAAGTAATATCACCACCACTATGCTTAAGTTTTGCCAATGCCCTGTATTCTGGTCACAACTACAGTGACAGTTTTAAACGTGCAGAGCACTGACTCTCTTTTACTTCCCGCCACACTTCTCCTGATCATCTTCCTGGAGCACAGAAAGGTTAAGTTACTTATCTGCTGAATTAAAACACACATTACCTGCAAAGAAGACACCGGATCTTTGGAATCAACATACACATCTTTTAGTAAAGACAGCAGTTTGTCATCTTTTCTAGCTATTTCTCCCTTAATTTCTGGATGGCCTAAGGAAAGAAAAAGAATGTCACAATACTAAAACCAAACAAAATGCCCTCTAGGATCCCAACCCTTAACACAAGTCAGCCACTTTCAATTTTTTGTTCAAGAAACAATCCCTCGGACAATACGGGAAGTACTGCGCCCGTAAATGAAAACGTTAGGCTGGGCCCGGCGTCCATCGTTCCGGGAGGGTACCCAGGGGGCACATCGGAGGAGTGCCTCCATTTTTGGATTTCCTGCAGCGAGCTGGTAGACGGTAAAGGTAAGAGCTCCGGAGGGCCGGACTAGGGCAGCCGGGGCAGCCGCCGCCACCTCCGCAACTACGAAGTGGGCGGAGCCGCCACTCCACGGCGGGCGCAATGGGACTCTCTCAATGTCACCGGCCTGGGTGCTCCACCTTTCCGCGCTCGGCCGACAAGTCACTGCCGCCGACCCGGTCACCCCTGCCCCGGGACCGTGACCCACGGGTGCCGAGCCGCCCAGCCCGCCCCGGGAGCCCGCGCGGACTTCTGACATGCCCTTGCACCACTTACGGCTCATCTGCTCTCGCAGGAGGCTCTTGGTAGAGGGGTGCCTAGGAGCCGCAGAGGGCTTCATCTTGCTGATTTCCCGTTCTGCCCGGTTCTCTAGATTGAAATTACGGACTGCGCGAAACACCGCGGCCCCCATCTCCTCACAACATACTATCCTCCGCCTCACGCAGCACGTGGGGAAAACACCGGCTCAGACGCCCTCCGGGACGCATCGAGCATGCGCACTGTGGGGTCGACCCGGCTACACGCCGGAAAACAGGCGCTAAATGCGTCCGCCTCGCCCCCTAGCGGTCGGGAGGGCGCACGCCGCGTCTCCGCCCTGAGTGTGTCAGAAGGACCGCCTCCCTCCTGGGCAAGAGGCTTACTCCCACGTTTGGCCGCTTCCCGCGGGAGGAGGCGGGGCTTAGGCTCCCTCCCCGGGTGCTTCTTACCCGAGCAGACCTGGGCACTTCGGCGGGAAGGTTTAAAACAGAGCTAGGCCCGGCCTCACTGCAGACTTTGGGATTTCATGCCTTCGGAGTAAGCACCCGCGTAGATTCAAGCTTTCCACTGTGATTCGGAAGTTGCAGGCTGAGTAGAGAATCAAAGTCGTCAGGAAATTGACCTTGAAATCCTTTCACAGGTCTGTGTAGCCAAAGAAAAGCCAATAAATATGGAACTAAGTGCACCAGAATAAGGGAAGTTCCTAAAATCACCCTTTCCTGTCTCCTGAGGGGAAAATAAAGTGTATTCTTGGAGGGGGCGGGGCGCTCACTGGCTCCTAGGGTGTAGCGTGCGACTCTTCATCTCAGGGTTGTGGGTTCTAGTCTCAGGCTGGGTGCAGGGATGACTTAAAAAAATAAAAACAAATCTCAAAAAAATACCAAAAACCTCAAAAAAGAAAGTGCCCTCTTGCCTGATGAATATTTGTTCTCACTCTTTTATTTAAATGCCTTTAGGTTCCTGTGCCCCTGCCTGATGCCTTTCTGAACTATCTTGTCCTTGTTTTCTAGATCTTTTACATCCTGCGGTCCTAAGGCCATTTGACTTGGTTGTATTGATGTGGGAAACAAAGGCAGAAGAAAAATTACATTTCCTTACTACCTAGAGCCAACTGACAAGTACTTGAAACAGGCAGAGTGACATTCCTCTAGGGACTCAACTGCCTCAGTGTTAATATTTTCCTAAGGGCGGGATGCCTGGGTGGCTCAGTTGGTTAAGCCGCTGCCTTTGGCTCAGGTCATGATCCCAGAGTCCTGGGATCGAGTCCTTGCTGGGCAGGAGGCCTGCTTCTCCCTCTGCCTCTGCCTGCCACTCTGTCTGCCTGTGCTTGCTCTCTCTTGCTCTCTCTCTCTGACAAATAAATAAATAAAATCTTTAAAAAAAAAAAAAAAAAAACTTTGCTAAGGGCAAAAGGCAATCCTAGCCCGAAACCACCTCCCCACCAGGATCCTGTAAATCTACTTTAACATATACAAATTCCTTTGGAAACCTCCTTTAGCTCTAAATCCCCCAAAATACATGTTGGCAATCAGCCCTGGAGCATATGACCGTCCAGTGTACATCTGAAGGGTCTCATGACTAGGGTTTTATTAGACGGTAATAAATGAACTTTTCCCAAAATAGCTAATCCCCTCAAGGTCCTGGAAACCTTGCTTCCAAAATGCCTTAGAGACTTACACTATCCCTAACCCCCTCCCAATTTGAAAGTGTACAATGGGCCACCCCTCATGACCCCAGTGCAGCTCTTTCTGCCCATGGGTCCTGTCCCCATGCTTTAATAAAATCACCTTTCTACACCAAAGATTTCTCAAGAATTCTTTCTTGCCCCTCGGCTCTGAACTCTAATGTTCTTTCCTATATCAATATCGGTTTCAGTCGTGTTGTCCTTTCTCCTCTGCTTATTTTTGAAACCAATCTGTGTTATTTCTGTATACTATTAAGTTCTAAGTCACCACGTCATTCCCTAGCTTATTTCTCACTTTTTCTGCCTTTCTCATTCTTTTTAAGTCAGGGAGACTTCTTTGTAACTTAGTGAAAGAAATAGTTAGATATTAGAAAAAATACCACTGTTCTTACACAGTCTCTCTCCCTCTCCCTCCTATGGCTCCACATTTCTAAGCAGATTACGGTGTTGCTTCTTCTATTTATGATTCCTTAGAAATGTCATTAATTCATAAAAAGGATCTACTAGGAAATAGCAGGGTTTCCAAAGTTACCATATTTTCCATAGACTGTGGCTGTAAGATCATTTTTAGTGTTCTCAGCTCTTCTGAGGAAAATGAATTTGTTTGGTTGTTTTTAACCAGTGTAAAGCAAGGAAAGAATTGATGTAAAGATAATTAAATAAAAATAATTTTTAAAAAAAGAATCAACGAAAGAGGAAACTTTATTTAAAGAAAACAAATATAATTATGAAATCTAATACTTAATCATAGTAAAAGAACTTCAAGGAACATAGCTTCCACTATTGATAATCATGAAATGTGTTTTTACTGGGATTGGTCTTTGAAATTGATAGAGGCTAAAGCCAGTTTTTCTCTGGTAGAGTTAGTTGGGAAGTTATCCTGAAGGTGGCAGACTGCTCCAAGATTTCCATTTTTGAGATTTAAGCATGGCTGTATCAATGTGCTTCCTAGCCCAGATAGTCATTGTTTTATGGATAGCAAGAAATTTTCATCTTCCTCATTAATGTCCATGAGCTTCAACAGTTATGGTTACATTTTCTACTCACTGCCTGTTAAAATATTTTGAAAGTAAAAAATTCACTTTCCTAGAAATTTTGCCATTCTTATAGTAGCATGTTAGACATACTTTTGCAGCATAAAAGTAACATGAGACAGAAGTTACAGGAAGTGTAGAGGGCTGTGGAGATTACTGAATGGAAGGATCCTTTGAGTTTGCACATATAGGTAGAGATTGCATCCCGTGTTTCAGGAGCCTCCAACATGTGCCAGTGACATTATTGCCTGGTTCTGGCCTCATGCTGCTCAAGCTCTCAAAAAAGCAGAGCAGAAGTGAAGGTACTCCCATTGGAAATGCACAGTTGGCTGTCATCACTTGGGAGCCATCATGGAAATAAAACCCAAATCACAAATTCATACTTCCAGCTCTTCTTGTCAAAATATGCAAAGTAATAGGAAGTCTGGGCTCAGAACTCTCTTGGGCTTCTGTTAAGGGTTGAAGTCAGGTCCCCAAGGAAAGTATAACCAGGATTCTGCTCAGAATGAAGCATCTCTCTGAATGGAGTCTTATGATGGGTATATATTGCTAAATATCTTAGGATACTAATGAAATAAACCCAGGATCTTGCTGGCATAATAGAATATAAATTCTATGAGGACAGAAATTTGTGTCTATTTTGTTCACTGCTGTATTCATCATGTTGAACAGGGCCTGGAACATACTAAGTACTAAGCAAATGTCAAGTAAATATCAAATAAACCCAAAGGCAAGTAGGCCCCTGAGCTGGATGCCAAGCCCTAAACAGGTTCCCTCTGCCAGATGTGGATCCTTGTGAAAGTCACTCACTCTCATTGAACCTACTCTCCTCATCTTCAGTTGAGATGATAGTAATTAATGGGTTTGACAAAGTTTAAAAATATTAAAAATATATAAATTATAGATAATACATTATATCTATATCTAAATGTATATAATGAAGTATTTAATACAGGTTTATTTCTGAGCTCTCCATTCTGTTCCATGGATCAGCATGTCGGTTTTTATGCCAATACCACACCGTTTTAATTACTATAGATTTGTAATATAGTTTGAAATCAGGGAGCATGATGCCTCCAGCTTTGTTCTCAAGATTGCGTTGGAACCAATACATTTTTGAAAAGCAGCAGTGAGGGAGGACTTACCCTGTAAGATATCAGAACACAGTATAAAACCTTACAGTGTGATAGTGATACAGAAATAGGTAAATCAAACAGTAAATACAATAATGACAAGACAGATCTAGTTATGTACAGGATGACTTTTAAAACCACCCTATGATGTAAGGATCCTTATTCCCCCCTCTCCCCCAGAAGGATAGTTGTACTCCCAATGGAATTTTTTACCAGTCCACCATTTTCCCTTGCTCTCTGTCCCCATTCATCACTCGTTTCCTCGTTCCTCTCCAGTTTCCCTTCATCAGATTGCTTCCATTGTGTATCCACCCCTCCATAACCCCAATGATCCTGCTTTTTATGGAGCTAAGGAACATTTCCCCTTGGCTAGGTTTGAGGTTGATTCTAATAAGGTCAGTTTGTTTTGTCCATAGGAATTTAATCAGTACAATAATTATCCATTATGACCCCAGCTACAGAAGGTAATCCTGACAATTTGGCCAGGGGGGCGGGGAAGTAAAGTCATAAATTACAAGCAAATCCTCAGGAACTAATTTTCAATTCTAAGATTATGAAAACAGAGAATATGAAACAGAGAATCCCAGATGTTCTCCTTAAAAGTTGTGAAAAGCAAATTATAACCAGAGCAGTTTACCTTAGCTAGTGAACCCAACTCAGTTAACTCCAAAGGTAGGGACTTTGTTTGTTCTCTCCATCTGTCTGTCTGTCTTCAGGTCTGCCCCTTACTTTCTGATTGTAACTCTCCCTTTCTTTAACATCCATAGATCAACATAATGTTTATAATGCTAATAGATGACTTTAATGTTTATAAATGTTTAATGTATAAAGTTTAATTTTATAAATGACGGGCAGTAGACAGACCTGCATTTGAAACTTGGTTCTATCTTCCTGACAGCATGATTTCTGGGTAAGTCCCTAAATTTTCCTTTTAATCAATTTCCTCACCTGTAAAATGGGAATAATGATACAACTCACCTGACAGGATTGCTGAGAAACATAAGCAATATGAAGGTACAGGACTCGACATATAATAAACATACAAGAACTGTTACCTCTCTTACATATTGAATATTCATATAATATGAAGCATTTTAATAGTTAGATTATTTAGGTACTTCGGTTAGCACTTTATAGTAATTATTTTTTTCAGATACTTTGTCTCATTAATACATTATTGCAATAGTGTAATATTTTACTCACATCGGAGATATCTCAGAGGATGCATTTAGCCTATTGTTTATAAAATAGTGGACACCTAGGAGGTATATGAGGTACTCTTGCCCATAAACTTTTGGGAGCACTTTCTTCTTGTCAGTTTGTGCCTTTTCTATCCCGTTTTTCTCCTTTTTTGGTAGCTTTCCCCTCCATCTCTAGGAATTCAATACCTCCCACTAAACTTGAGTCCACACAACCCCTTGCTGAGTCTCATTTCTGTTGTATGTGCCACTGTTAGCCAAGATGCAGAGGCAGGTGTGATAGGCAGAATCCTATGATGCCCAGTGACCCCAAACAGAGAAACAAGAAAAGCCTATCTGGTCTTTTAACCTACAGAACTATGAGATAATAAATTGATATGGTCTTAAGCCTCTGAGTTTGCAGTGACTAACTATGCAGCAATAGAAAAAGAACAAAACATAGCAGGTAGCCTAAGAGTGGGGCTGGGCATGAAGTAGGTGGTGGTGGACACAGGCAATCCCAGAGCCCAAGGAAAATGTTGAAGCCACAAACCCAGGAAACTTCAAAGATTGCATCCTCCCCTCACATCTCACTCGATAGAGCAAGTACCTGACAATATAACAAAGCACTGTATGGAGCACTAAGGATAAAGTCAAAGTCAAATCCTTGTGACCAGGAATGACAGTACTGCAAAGTAGTGTTATCAAAGGGGACAAGAACTTAAGAACAGAGGGGCACCTGGGTGGCTCAGTGGATTAAGCCTCTGCCTTCGGCTCAGGTCATGATCTCAGGATCCTGGGATCGAGCCCCACATCGGGCTCTCTGCTCAGCAGGGAGCCTGCTTCTCCCTCTCTCTCTCTGCCTGCCTCTCGGCCCACTTGTGATCTCTCTCTGTCAAATAAATTTAAAAAAAAAAAAGAACTTAAGAACAGAAAGAACTTACAACGAACAAAAACACAAGAGGGTAGGGATAAACATACAGGCAGTCACACAAAGGTTTTGCCAGTAAAGGGAGAAAATCACAACTTTTACAAAGATAAAAACACATGCGAATGATTTTATTCAACTTATAAGTGAGGAAACTGGCAGGATTCATAATCCATTCAAAGAATTGAAATATACACCAACAGGGATTAAAAAGAAAAAAAAAAAAAGGAGAGGGTGGTTAGGAAGAAAGAGGCACAGAGAATAAGGTGAAGCTATTGTTGAAGTCATCACAGGCCAGCCGGTAGAGGTCTTCAAATGATGGAATATGGAGTTTGGTCTTTCTTTTCTCCATGTACAAAGGTCTCTTGAATGGAAGTTAGAGAGTCATAGGCCTGTTTTAGAAAAATGATTGACATCTACATACAGGATGATTTGGAAGAGAGAAGCCTAGTAAGATGCTGCTACCACTGTCCATGTGGAAGATAAGGTTCTATGGTCCATTTTTCCTAGAAATACTATGTTTTAAAATTATTTATATATTTTTAAATTTCTTTTCAGCATAACAGAATTCATAGTTTTTGCACCACATCCAGTGCTCCATGCAATGCGTGCCCTCCATAATACCCACCACCTGGCTCCCCCAACTTAATCAGAGATCTGTGAGGAACACTGATACACCCTCTACTTCAACTGGATGAATAAGACAGCAACTTAGTAGGATTTGTGATTGAGAGGCTGGAGCACTAGAGAAATGTAGTTATCTGTTTTAATATTCGCATGCCTCTCCTGGTGTAGGTAATCTCTTTTACAGCTTTTGACTAAATAGAAGCTCAGAATGTATGCGTTCGACCATGTTGACTTACAGGTTCCCAACCCCACGGCCCCAGACACAGCAGCACCTCTGTCTGAGAAGGCTAAAAATATCAGTTCTGTCTACAGATCTCACAGTGTGATCAAGTAAACTAATAGAGGAGGCTTCTGCTTTTGTTGAAAAGTAATTCATGTACCTGACTAGCTACATTTTGATAAGAAGTTTAACCATGTTTTCAGTAAGAAATTGTACATGTTGATGCCAACAAGAGAGAATCTTATTATTTAGCCATGTCCCTCTTAAAAACGAGGGGCAACCTGTTAAAAAATAACTTTTGATTATGAAAATTTCAAACATATTTAAATATGCTGAGTTGAATACAATGGATTACTTTGTACCCATCACCCAGAACCAGTAATCATCTGTTGAGAGCCAATCTAATTTCTTCTGTGTACCTTTTCATTTTCCTACCTCCCTCAGTTATGCTGAAGCAAATTCCATATACCTGGACATTCTA
This sequence comes from Mellivora capensis, assembly GCA_004024625.1. Taxonomy (NCBI): domain Eukaryota; kingdom Metazoa; phylum Chordata; class Mammalia; order Carnivora; family Mustelidae; genus Mellivora; species Mellivora capensis. Next base: position 48,902 of record PISX010002337.1, on the reverse strand, counting down.
AGAGCATCTTACCGAAACAAGGACTGCTCTTTTAAAACATGACTATAAAATAATAGTAGTATTTTTAAAAGAGCTGTGAAAGAGAAAGAAGTACAGACTTCTTGGGGGGGATAACATTTGGTAAATTTGTTATTATTTGTTTTTGGTGAACTTGAGCAATAAAGTCATAATACGGCTGTTAAACGTTTCATGCTCAAAAAGCTCTTGAAATTGTCTCATCCTCTCTGCACACTTCACTGCCCACAGGCTTCCCTTTCACTGGAGGGCCACCTCCAGTGGACTGGAGCATTTGCTGTTCATCAAAAGAGTGACTCTGTAATCTCAAGATGCTGAAACTGAACTCACCCAGCTCATTTCTGTATCAATTCCTGCTACAAGGCCATTTTTGTTTTTAACTGGTTGGTTGAGCCAGACGACAAGTGAAATATGATTCATGTGAATAACAACATCCCATCCCTGCTCCCTTGCCAGCCCCCCAACTCCACCCTCCAAATTAGGGTTCTGGTTAGTGCCCAAGATGTACAACTAATAGCGTTACTTCGCATGTGAGTGACTAATTAATTTTTCATCTTCCAACTCAGAATCCAACAGAACAGACATGAGGCTCACAAACTCATGAATAGTCGGTCATGCAGCAATGTTCCTAAACTTAACAAATAGGACAACTAAGATCTAGAGGTGTGGTAGTCTAAGTAATGGCCCCAAAGACATCAAGTCCTAATTTTTGTAATCTGAGACATAACTGTAAGAGACATTACAGGTGTGATCAACTTAAGGCTCTTGCCATGAGATGATCTTTGTGGGCCCTAAATGTGGTCACAAGTTTCCTTATAAGAAGGAGGCGGAAGACGATCTGACTCAGAATAAAGTGGTGTCGGCACTGAGGCAAGCTGCTGTCTTTCCTGCTTGCAGATGGAAGAGGAGACCATGAGTCCAGGAACGCTGGAAAAGTCAAGGAAAGAGATTTTTCCCTAGAGACCCCAGTGAGGACATGACTGAAGACATCTTGATCTGGGCCAGTTAAACTGATTTGAGACTTCTAACCTCTAGAACTGTAAGAAGAGATGTGTATGGTTTTAAGCCATCAAATTTGTTCTAATTTGGTACTGCAGCCAAGGGAAACTAAGTCTTCACTGGCCTGAGATAACCTGACTAAGGTGAGAGATAGCTGCCCTAGATGCCATGAATCTTGACTCCTGTTTTAATGGAAAAAGAGCATTTTCTAGGCAGCCCCAAGCCTAGCTTGTGACAAGGACAGGGAAGAGAGGGTGGAGAATCTCCAATTTCCCAGGTCCAGCTCACAGGTCAACTGTTGGCAATGTCTTCTTGATAACCTCCTCCAGCAACGTTCCAGGCCAACAGAACAGAAAATGCAAAGGCTCCGAGGCAGAAGCACATTTAACGTGGTACTCAAGGGTATTGGTGTCGTCCCTTCTAGAACAGCTAAGCCACAAAACCCCAAAAAGGGATCACAGGCCAACAAAGCAACCAATGGTGTATCTGTGTCTCTGATGCGAAGCAAATATACTCCTTGGTGGTGTACAAGAAAAACTGGAGGAAATTTCAAGATGAATGAAGGAATTTTTGTGTTTGGTAGCCCAAGGTACACAAGTACAAGCTGATGTTAATATCAGGGAATATTCCTGGAAAAGGAAAACATCAAAACTTTGCCACACACACAGAAGTGTCCAAGGATAAATGTATACATGTAGTGATAAAACTGGGCTTACCTAATGATTTGGCAGGATTGATTTGTGAGATAGGTGAACAATGTCCTGTGAGTGTTATTATCAGAGTCTGTCACCTGCACGTCTCTCTGCACTTACAGTCGTGAATTATAGTGCTTGATCGGATTCATGCGCCACCCTACACTTCTAAATACTTCTGTCCCCTAAGCTCTTGCCAAAGACAGAAAGCCTAAAAAAGAAAAAGACAAAGCCTTTTCTCTCTCCATCCCACATAAACATCGCACTAATCCTTTGGGCCATGGAGTTGATTACTTCAAATCATAGGATGTTAGAGCTTAGGAATAATCTGGCATAACCAGCTCATTTCTCAATGAGAAGTGACTAGTCCACTGTCCACCCATTCCTGCCCCCTCCTGCTCACACCTCTGAGTGCGGGCTCCAATACACGTCCTTCCTGCTCCTAGCCAGCTCTCTGGAGGAGAGCTTCACAGGCTACCTGTGAAGACCAAAGTTTTTGACGTACGCCTATTTGAATTCTAAGTGTTGGAGCATACGCTTTGCTCATTTGGTGGAAACAAGAGAAACTGAAAGCCCACTTTAGCCAAAAAAAAAAAAAAAAAAAAAAATGACAGAAGGAAATGCTTTACAAGGGCAGCTCTAGAGGGACTTGCAATAGCAGGACTAAGATGTTACCATATGCTGACTCGAGACCAGCCACCTTCTAGAAGCTGCTGGAATTTTTTCTGCCCCAGATTTAAATTCCTAGCAAGAAGGACATTGAATGACTTGACGTAGGTTATTTACCCACTTTTCAGTTGTGATGGAGTATTAGGCAACCCTTCCAGAACCACACAGAATCAAGGGCAGTAATCATAGAGACACAGCATGGAGGAAAACACTCTTGTTTTTCCTGCATGGAGGAAAAAATCTCCTAAAATTAACTGCTCTGCTGTGGAATTTCACTTGTGTGTCATGAAGGCTAATTTTGGGGTCTTTCTGGCTTTAATGACCCAGTTTTTACACTCAAGACCTTGTGTGATTGGTCTTAATTTTGGTTCTGGACCATGTTTTGCATCCCAGCTTATCCCACAATTTTTACAAAGAGCAAATCTGCTACCCTGCTCACCTTGCTCTGGATTACTCTTTAGCTAAGGCAGTCTCGTCTCTTAGCTCCATAATGAACAAGTTGGGAAGAAACAGATTCAGGAGAAAGGGGATCACCTGAGCTTCTACAGACGGTCAGGGGCAGGTTTAGAACTAGAACCCAGGTATCCTCATTCCTCATCGAGTGCTCTTTCCTACTGGATCGAATTACTTTCAGTCTACATTTGAGAGCTAAAGAGAAGAGGAAACTGGAGCTCTTGTCAGGGAATCAATACACTAAAAAAGGATTTAAAAGTGTTATTTACGCCTTTGGTATGCTGGACTGGGGCTGTGATTCGGACACATGAAAAGTTAGACATAGAAAGTCAGCAGTATTGTCCTGCTGGAATTGTATAATTATTAAAAAGATGGATGGGTAGTTTTGAATAGAAAGCTTTAAAGGACTTTGTACTTTTTCATACATGTGGCAGGTGGGAAAAGAGAAGGGCCAGGGAGAGGACTGAAGGTATATGCCAGGAGTTGGCAGACCAGGAAAGAGCCCGGCTATCATTTATCCAAGCTCTGTTATGACATAGCATTTCCCTGACCTCTCACTTTGGGAGTAAAGAGCTACACCAGGTGTCCATGTCCACAGCAGACAGACCTCTTTACCACCCACAGCACGCCCCTTCCAGAGAGCTTCTCTTTTTTGGAACCAAGGACTGTCATCTGAGAAGTCCCACCCCTAGGACCTCCCTGTTTTTAGTAGCCCTGGTGCAAGGGGCAGAGAAAAACATTCCAACAGAAGATAATGCAAGAAGGAAACAAAACTTTCCTCTTTCCGTGGCTTAGAGAGGTTACTTGAAGGAGACTATCCAAGGATGTGTTTATACGATAGGGTTAAGACTGGTTCCCTTACGAATGAGAGAAAATTCGAAGGGCACTTTTGAGAAGCAGTAGGATCTATAGCATTGTATGTGAACACTCTAACTTGTGTTGTTTCTTGTTTTCACTTTTGCATCAGCTTTTCCAACTCTGGTATTAAGACTTACGGGGCAGTATCATTATCGCTTGCCTCCATATCTCTGTAGAACTTTATATGGTGGTTTGTAAACAGTACATGCTTAGAAAATGTTTGTTGCTGATAAGAAAATGTAAAATTACAATTTTTTGTTTATCTTAAAAATCAATTGTATCTTAATGGAAGTTACTGATTTATTCCTCAATCTTTGCTGCATTTCTACATGTAGTCCCTTAAACCTTTTAGGTAAATCCTCAGTATTAATAGAAATATGATTTTAATCTGGATTACCATGAAGTGATTAGAATTGGCACATGGTTTGTTGATAAAATTAGAGACACATAGCAATAGAAGAGACTTAAGCTTTGGCTCTCAAACAAATGCTGTCCTGGATAAATAATGACTAATTTTATTTTTTTGTTTTTTTAAGTAGGCTCCACGCCCAAAGTGAGGGCAAAAACTCATAACTCTGAAATCAAGAGTCACATGCTCAGGGCGCCTGGGTGGCTCAGTGGGTTAAGGCCTCTGCCTTCGGCTTGGGTCATGATCCCGGGGTCCTGGGATCGAGCCCCGCATCGGGCTCTCTGCTCCCTGGGGAGCCTGCTTTCTCCTCTCTCTCTGCCTGCCTCTCTGCCTAATTCTGATCTCTGTCAAATAAATAAATAAAATCTTAAAAAAAAAAAAAAAAAAGAGTCACATGCTCTACCTACCGAGCTAGCCAGGTGCTCCATTAATGGCTAATTTTTCTTAAAATACTGCTCTTTACTAAAATTATAATTATTTGTATATTATGTATGGTTAATTCTTTGTGAACATGTATTATAAAATGAATATGGTTAATTATATGAATAGTTTAACAAGACAGCTATATTTGAAATATCGTTCTAAAAGTATACAATTCTGTTTTCGTTTGCTGGGACTGACACAGTACCACAAACTGGGTGTCTTACACAGCCAGAACTGTGGCTTTCACGGTTCTGAAGGCTGCAAGTCCGAGGTCAAGGTGTTGGTGGGGTTACTTCAAGGGCCAGAGAGAAAATCTTTTCCAGGTGTCTCTCCTAGCAGCTGAGGGTTTGCTGGCCATCTTTGGTTGTCCCTCGGCGTGTAGAAGCACCTCATCTCTGCCTTCGTCTTCACGTGGTGTTTTCCCTGTGTGCACATCTGTGTCCCAATTTCCTCTTTTGATAAGAACACCAGTCATGTTGGGTTAGCAGCCTACCTTACCCCAGTATGACCTCATCTTAACTAATTACATCTACAGTGACCCTATTTCCAAATAAGGTCAAATTCTGAGGTACTGGGTGGTAGGACTTCAACCTGTGACTCTGTGTGTGTGTGTGTGTGTGTGTGTGTGTGTGTGTGGTGGGGGAGACACAATTCAAGCCCTCATACATTCTTTTTTTTTTTTTAGATTTTTATTTATTTGACAGAGAAAGAGATAGCGAGAGAGGGAATATAAGCAGAGGGAGGGAGAGGGAGAAGTGGGCTTCCCTCCAAGCAGAGAGCCCGACGCAGGGCTACATCCCAGGACCCTGGGATCACAACCCGAGCTGAAGGCAAACACTTAATAACTGAGCAATCTGGGTGCTGCCCCACCCCCCATCATACACTCTTAATCATTGAGAAATTTTTCTTTCAATCTAATTAAATGATTTGTTCAATCAGATCCCATTTCCTTTCTTCTATATGGGGAAAATGGACTTGATTCTTCTCCTTACCTATGGCAGAGAAGATGAACCTCACTTTCTACCCCATTTTTAGCTCCTACTCAAAGTAGGAAGAATGACTAATATCATCTCATAAACATTTGTTAGGCTTTCTTTTCAGTGAAGTTATTGGAACTTAAAGGCAGGATCCAGGCTGAACTTTGTTCTTTCCCTGTAGTTTTTCTTGCCATCCTGAAAACAGACCTGTCAAAGGCTTTGGTTTTCCTTCCAGAGGAGGCAGCCCTGGTGAGCTACCCTGCTTGGTCAGATCTAGCTCCACAGCCAAGAGGCAGCTGGCTAGTTCTCTGTGCTGCATTCATTCATGTCATAGTGTTAGGGATGGTGTCAAAGGCCCCTTGCAGACACTGTGGCTCCTGGGCCCAAGACTCGTGCTTATCAGTCACCCTGCACTGGGGTAAGGGGCAGGGCTGGTTTTTTATCAGGGGCCTTTTCTGACTTCAGTGACCCCTGAGCCACGTGAATGTGCTTCAGAGTGGGCTTTCTTTCAGCTCATGGTGAAATCTTACACTTAGAGCTTGGGAATCAAATCGGCAGATTCAGGAGAGGAGATTTAGGATGCCTTGGTTTAACCTTAAGTCTGGGTTCAGGGCTCAAACTCAGTTTTGCAACCGCATTGAGGTTTCTCAAGCTCTTAATCGAATGTTAGGATACCTGGTATGTTGTTTCGCACTGGCTCTTGTTTTCCTTGTATGCGCCTTTGGTATAAGGACTCAGTGACCTGGCCAGCCTGTTGGCATCGTCCCCTTTACTTCCTCCATCCCGCACTGCTGGAAACAAGCAGAATCTTTCTCCACTGAGAAGAGCACTCCTCTCCAGTATTCAGCCAAATGTTCTGCCACTTACTCCCTGGAGCTTTCCTGGTCTATCTTCCCCTTCTATCCTCTCTCCATCTTTCAAATCCCTGACCTCCATTGCTGGCTTTTGGTAACTGCTTCTCTTTGGATCTGTGGTTCTGTAGGGCACTGTCCACGATTCACCGACTGTGGGTTTCCACGGAACACTCAGCTCTGAACAGTCCTCTGTCTTGGACATGCTGTGCAGTTTGTGAAGGCCTCTAACTTAGCCTCAGCTGTCAGGCCAGCCCTCCTTCTCCTTAAGCCAGGACAGAGGGATATGGATCCTCTGCTGTGGACTTCTATTCTGGGTCCTTTGCCACCTGGAGGCAATGGGTGATGGAGAAGCCACGGCTGCACCTTATAGAATGACCTCGTCCAGCTTACAGCAACTGTGGCTCAGCGGGCAGAGAGCCAGGTGGAACCACCAACACTACACTCACGTGTGACTGTCAGTCAAAGCCTTTTGCACACATTGTTGCCCCATGTCGTGAGAAACACCAATTGTTTCCAGCACTTTCCAACAGTATTACTCCAATATCCGTGAAGATTATAAAGATTATATTGTAACAATGGCTGGTGCCACATTTCCTTTTATTCTGAAGTCTTGTACAGGACTATGACCTAACATCTGACTCCATTCCCTTCCTCCTGACCAAAAAATTGTCTTTGTGAGTAGGGTTTTTTGTGTGTGGAAATGGACTCCCATTAGCCTCATCTTTCTTTAGAAAGAGGGAATGAAAGGGGATGTATGTGATGTTTGTAAAACCCCTTTATACATTTTGAAATGACAGCGCCAAGTGATAAGTGTCCTGGTAAAAAGTCTCTGCCTTACAGTGGCATTTCTTGTATCTTCCACCTTTGTGATTAAAGATCTTGGTGTGTTTCATGAAGAGAAAGAATCCTGTGTGCTTTGAGACTACTGGTCCACCAATCCTGTAACCTGACCCTTGAACTTGCTCATGGACTCCAAACCTCTCAAGGGCTTTCAACCTCTCCTCTGGTTCTCATTTTTCTTTTCTTTTCTTTTCTGTTCTTTTCTTTTCTTTTCTCTTCTCTTCTTTTCTTTTTTTAGATTTTATTTTTTATTTGAAAAGGAAAGAGAGAACATGAGGCAGGGGTGGGGGGCAGAGCAGAGGGAAAGGAATAAGCAGACTCCCCAGTGAGCAGAGAGTCTGATGCAGGGCCTGATCCCAGAACCCCAGGATTCTGACCTCAGCCAAAGGCAGACGCCTAACTGACTGAGCTACCCAGATGCCCCTGGTTCTCATTGTTCTTAACTCTTTACTCCAAGTGATTCTCCATTGAGAACTGTCTACTCTTTGAACTCTCTGACTCATCTATTTTCCACCAGCATTTAAATGTGGCCAAGCCTCCTCAAAGAATCTCAACACTATCTCCCCCACCTCCTACTCAATAGCTCTTCTCCTGCTAAAGTCAAATCTCTTGAAAGTGTTGTTTACATTTCCTATTTCTGCTTCCATGCCTCCTATTCATGCCTCAACCCCATGGCCAACAAGCTTCCATCTCTACCACGTCAGCGAAACTACTCCCAAGCACACCACAAAGCCCCAAACTGTTAATGGACATTCATTCCTTTTTGAGATGCTCTTTTCCCAAATACCTCTCTGGCCTGTCCTTCATTTCCTTGTGAAGCCCACTCTTCCATCTGCCCCTTAAATATGGAGTTCCTCAGTGCTTTGCTTGAAGCTCTCAACCCTCTTCACTCTATACCGTCTTCCTGGGCAATCTCATTTCATTGCTGGCTTCAGTTCTCACCCTTATTCTGATGATTCCCAAATCCATCACCCCAGTTTCCTTTGCATCAAAGCCAGAGAACCACCTGCTTCCTAGATACCTTCTTGCAGGTGTCCGATGGGCCTTTCAGGTGTAGTGTTATGAACCTGAACTCATCATCTTCCCCACAAAACTGCCTTCCTCCTGCATCCCTCATCTCAGTGATAGACATCACCATCTTTCCAGGGGCCCAAGGCTAAAACATGGGCAGTGACCTCTACTCTTATCCCCCGTGTACCCTCTACATCATCCATGTTCAGCCCCTCTCCTCTCTTTCCTGGGTTATACCCTCCTCACTAGCCTTCCACCCTCTACTTATAGAACTCGGTTTTTATGTCACTTCCTCCAGGACCTCTTTCCTGACCCAGGAAGTCTCAGTGAGGTGACCTTCTAAGTAACTCCATGAACCAGTCACCCTGTCCTGTAATTCCCTGTTCATTTGCCTGTTTTCTTCTCTCTTTACCACCTGCACATTAACACACTACCAGGGTAGCTCAATGTCATCACAGGGGCCCTTGTGAGAAGGATTTGGCCCAAACCTAGCTTTGAGGATAAAGGACCTACAAGTAAAGTAATGTGGACAACTTCTAGAAGCTGGCAGAGGGGCAAGGAAACAGATTCTCTCTCCTAGTGCCTCCATCCCTGCTGACAATTTGATATTAACCCAATGAGATCCATGTCAGATTTCCAACCTATTTACTGTAATATAATAAATTTGTGCTGCTTCAAGCCTCCATATTTGTGGTAATTTGCTATGTAGCAGTGGGAAACTAATACAAAGGGTTATAACTATTAAACACCACTGAGGACCCTCTGCATTTCTAAGAACCTGCTTACCTTTGACTCCTTAACCAGTTGGCTCCAAATCCTTGGCTCTGCAACCTTAACTGTGATTCTGCCTTTGGCCCTTTGATCTTAGTCATATTTTTTCTTGCTGGCATTTGAAACCTGGCTTTCTTAAATAGACTTATTTGTCTAACTCCCTTCATCAGAGCCCATTGAGCAGGTTCCTGCCAGGTCACCCTGCATCATTCTCCTCATGAGGGGAAAGGGTATTTAGTTCGTCGTAGTCCCAACACTGTTCCTCTCTTTTTCATTTCCTCAGTCCCTGCTGTGTTACACATTTCTAGCACCTAAATCCTAGACAATGACAAGAACCTTTCCTCCAAACCATTAGGAAGATAGACCCTCACAAGAGAAAGAGTGAATGTCACCTGTGTTTCCTGATGAAAGTACAAATATCTTGGTTAGCTTTCATGGCTTCCCTAATGTTGTCCCAATATACTTGACTGAAGGGACTTCTAGATATTCTTCAACTGAAATGTGCAATTCAATCACGGTGGTGTCTAAAGCTGTTTTTTATTTCATAGATTCTTAACTCATATCCATCATCTATTTACCAAGTGCTTTTCTAATACCTGTTCTGGGCATGGGAAATGGTACAAAAAAGTAAGACCGAATAAAATGAGTAAAAGAATGGTTAGGTTATTAAAGAACTCACAACCTAATGAAGGACATTAAAATATGTCTACAAAAGTTCAATCAATTCTGACAGTGAATGAGATGGATACATGCCAGGTATTCTGGGAACTCAGTGGAAGGAGGGACCTAGCTTGTCTTCTTTGTGATTCCTTCCTCCACTCAGAAGAAGCTATACTTTCAAGGAAAGAGCTCAGAGCTCAGGAGCTAGAAACCTGGATTTCAACCCCAATTCTATAATTAATTTCTTGGTGAATTAGGTGAATTTCTGAGTACTTATTCATGAAGGAAAAAAATGGGATGGATAATACTCATAGAATTGGGAGTAGCAAAAGTGAGAATTAATAATGCTCTGTAATTTTAAAAAGAACATGCCACTCCAAAATATGCCACTTTGGCCCAAGGATTATGTTTTTGCTGAAGGCAATTAAGACACAACAAACACATAAGGAGCTTTTTTCCTTCCCTCTTTTAGTTTAACACATGACCTAAATTTCCCTTTGTGGAGGTTCTCCCCCTCTCCTCTTCTGTACCAGAAAGAGAACAACCGGAGACAGAAAGTCAATACAGAGATGAATCTGCACAAACAAACCTTTCTAAAATAACCTTACCTCCATTAGTTCCCCCCATGTTTACCTTTCCATAGTTTACCAACCCTAGAAACCCAAACTCCTTTTCCCTTAACTTGTCACTTCCCTGCAATTGATTGCCCTTTGTTAAAATGGTAGATAAACCCCAGGGTAAGACACTTCTTTAGGCCTTCCCTTCTTTTTCTATGAAGGATTCAGTGAGCATAAACAGTAAAATACTGCCATCAGGGATGCCTGGGTGGCTCAGTTGGTTGAGCTGCTGCCTTCAGCTCAGGTTGTGATCCTGGGGTCCTGGGATGAGCTCCTTGCTCAGCGGGGAGCCTGCTTCTCTCTCTACCTCTGCCTGCCACTTTTCCTGCTTGTGCGCTCTCTCTCTCACAAATAAATAAATAAGGTCTCTAAAAAAATACTGACATCAAATAAAATTTGTATGGTTTTTTTTCCTGTTAACCTGTCTTTTATCAGTTTCATTCACGGGTCTCAGTCACAGAACATAAAAGGGTAGAGGAAAGACTGTTCTCCTTCCCTACACTTATTCAAATAAACCTATTGTTTATGGCTGGGACCATATGCCATTTTCCCCCCTTCTTTTATACATATAATGTAAATTTTTAGTGGGCATCATTAAGGACTTTTTCTCCCATAAACTATTTGTACATAATAACAATATGACAATCACATAAAACAATATCAAATACAAAAACAAAAACAATAACAAATGAACAATCTGAACCCTTTCTAGACTCAAAAACAGAACAGACCACTGGAGCCCTGGGTGTACCTCATATAAGCCCTTTTAATGTGCTGCCATATTAAATTGCACAAATTTTAAAGACAGGCGTATTAGCCAAGATTCTTATGTTGGAAATGATAAAACTCAAATTAACCTAGTTTAAACAGAAGATGACAAGTTGCACACAAAATTAAATGGTGGGAAGTATGGGGATGGAGCTGGACTTGGGGAGACGTGGGGTGAAAACACTATCATTCTCTCGCTTCCTCTTCTCTCCTTGCTTTCCTCCTTCTCTGCTCCTCTCCACGTCATAGCCTCACTGTTTCAAGATGCTTCCCCCCAAGGCTTTTTACTGTATAGTCTCAGACCAAAATAGAAATTCTCTTTCCTTGAGTTAAAAAGAGAAACATTCTCAGGTGCCCAACTGGCTTAGTCAGAAAAGCATGAGACTCTTGATCTCAGGGTTCTGAGGTCAAGCCCCAGATTGGATGTAGAGATTAAATAAACTTAGAAGAGAAAAGGAAAGGAAAGGGAAGGAAAAGAAAGAAAAGAGAAAAGAAAAGAAAAGAAAAGAAAAAAGAAAAGTAAAGAAAAGAAAAGTATCCTGGTAAAGGCTTATTATCTGGCTGACTTGAGTTACATGCTCACCCCTGGGGTCAAAGTAGGGGGTTTATTACCAGAAGAAGGATGAGGCAAGAAAAAGTTACTGGTAATGGAAAACAGTAGCCACAACCCTGGGACCATTTCCTGTTCAATTGCCCAAATGATCATTATCTTCCCTATAGAGAAGGCAATCCTCTTTAATGTTGCAGGAGTGCTGTTATCCTGAAGGAAGCCAGAGATGAGGGCCATGTTTAATATAAAAATATCAGAGGACTTATTTTTGAGGACAGAATAGCTTTTGTTCTTCAGACTGTCCCATAGGCCAGACTGTTCCCTAGGCCAACTCAGGTTGGAGTCTAGAGAAGGGTCACTTTGTCTCAGCACAGTTGACATTTGGGGCCAGGTACTCCTTGTTGTTGGGACCTGTCTTGCATTTTGCAGAAGTTTCAGCCACATCCCTGGATTTACTCTCTAGATGATGGTAGCACCCTTCCTCTCCAGTCATAAAAAAATGGTAATGTGTACAGACATTACATCCTCTGAGAGACAAGATTGCCTTTGGCTAAGAACAATTGGTCTGGAAGAAAGGAGCTACAGAAAAAAAAAAAAAAAGATAAGTGAAGAGGAAAGAGCTGATGTCCAGGGCACCAGTGGAAGCAGCACTACTGTGTGTTACCAAGGATGTGTTGGGTAGGTTAGCAGAGCTCCTTGGTTGAAACACCTCTAAGACTACTTGAAGTGGGGTGGCTGGTTTCTGTTAAGTAGACAGGCTGAACCTGGAGAAATATTTTTGTTATTTTTGACAGTTTTATGACCTATTTTACCTTTGAGTTAAGGTGACTGAGAACAGTAATGTTTGAATGAAAGCATGATATTAATGAATAAAATTAACAATTTTTTTTTTCTTAATGGCAGGGTTAAATTCATACATTACTGCTGTGGAATTCGAATTTTAGAAGTGTCAGTTATATTAGTCTACATTACACTGCTGTAAAATAGTGATGAATTTCCTGTGAAAATTGATCCCACACAGATCATTCTAAGATTAGAAATTAAAATTCTCATGTATTACCAAGTGTTCAATTTAAATGCCATGGTAAGTGGCCTAAAGATGAGAGGATGATTGAAATAGGGTCCCTGAGATAGCTTTCCATGCAGTAGGTTACTCAACACTTTTTGTAAGAATTTATATCATTTAGAAAGACTTTCATTATTTTGCCTTAAAATAACAATTCTGATTCAACCTGAATGTGGTTTGCAGCAGTAATGGAGCAGAAGAGAAGATAATAAAAGGAGAAGATGACATTCTTTAGATAGGTCTCCATTTAAAAGTTAAAGATCATGAACAGCTCTTGTTTTTTAACTGGCGCAGCATCCTTGTCCCTTGTTCATGTAAGTCACTTTAGGTCACTGCTCCTTCCAGGAACTACTACTTCCCCTCCCATTCCATGTGGTCCTGTCCTCCCCTCACCCCACCTACCCACCACGTAGCAATGATGGGCTCAGAACCTAGCCTGGGCCGATTAGACTGCCCTGGCAATTTGCATCTTGAATGGAGTGATGTTCCACAGTTTGGCTATTGTGGACATTGCTGCTATAAACATTTGGGTGCAAAGAAGATGTAGATATATAGATATAGATATAGATACAGATATAGATAGATATACACACTATATATATGTATATGTACATATACATATATATATGTATATATATAATGGGATACTTTGCAGCCATCAAAAAACCTGTAATCGTGCCATTTGTGACGACGTGGATGGAACCAGAGGGTGTTATGCTCAGTGAAATAAGTCAATCAGAGAAAGACAATTATCATTCATCTCTCTGATATGAGGAATTTGAAAGGCAGGGTGGAGGGTCGTGGTGGGTAGGGAGGGAAAAATGAAACAAGATGGGATCTGGAGGGAGACAAGCCATAAAAGACTCAATCTCAGGAAACAAAATTAGGGCTGCTGGGGGGGTGGGAGGGTGAGGGATAGGGTGGCTGGAGTGGAATATTACTGGGTTATGGACGTTGGAAAGGGTATGTGCTATGGTGAGTGCTGTGAATTGTGTAAGACTGATGATTCACAGACCTATACCCTTGAAGCAAATAATACATTATATATTAATAAAATAATAAATAAACAAACAAACAAATAAATAAATAAATAAATATTTTTAAAAAATGGAGTGATGTTATTTGAGTTCCCGGTCCTTCTCAAAGATGGGCTATTTGGGTTTTCCTCCCAGCCCTTGAGTTCTCTGAGCCACAACTATCCTTCTAATAAAGTATATTCTTTCTCATGTGATCCAGAATTAGATTCTGCCACTTAGAAGCCAAGGGAACTGTAACTAGTAGAGGAGACTCCAACCAAATATTGTGACTGGTTTGTCCCTATGGCTAAAGAGAAAGAGAGGGAGAGTAAGCAGAGAGTATAGCATCAGAGCTGGATCTGTCCTGGCCATGTGTTAGAAGTAGGGGATCCATTGACATGCGTTTTCATTTGTTTGTTTGTTTTAAGGTTGTATTTATTTATTTGACAGAGAGAGAGAGAGAGAGAGAGCACAAGCAGGGGAAGTGGCAGGCAGAGGGAGAGGAGAAGCAGGCTCCCCAGAGAGCAGGGACCCTGATGTGGGACTCGATCCCAGAACCCCGGGATCATGACCCCAGCTGAAGATAGTTGTTTAACCAACTGAGCCACCCAGACACCCCCATTTGTTTGTTTTTCAATCTTCCACTGACAGCAAGCTTATACCCAGACAGACATAGTTATGTAGCTGCCAATGTGACCTCACAGATGTCGGGATTTCCAACATGTTTAAGTAATTTTTTTTCTTACTAAGATGCCTACCATTGTCCAATAATGCAATTGAGAGTACTATATCATACCTGTTTTTATAGGTTGATTCTAAAAATTGTTACTTTTTATTTACAAAAACATTTTAATGTTATACATTAATTTGTGCTTGTTGTAAAAAGTATAAACAACACAGAAAGGTATAAAATGAGAAATAAAAGATCCACATATCCCCATTTCCCAGAGAGAATAAAAATGTCACATCTAGTAAACTCAAAATGGATAAAAGACCTCAAAATGAGCCAGGAATCAAAATCCTGGAGGAGAATATAGACAGTAACCTCGTTGACATCAGCCACAGCAACTTCTTTCAAAACGTGTCTCCAAAGGCAAGGTAAACAAAAGTGAAAATGAACTTTTGGAACTTCATCAAGATCAAAAGCTTCCACACAGCAAAGGAGACAGTCAACAAAACAAAGAGGCAACCCACGGAATGGGAGAAGATATTCGCAAATGACACTACAGACAAAGGGCTGATATCCAAGATCTATAAAGAACTTCTCAAACTCAACACTCATAAAATGGATAATCACATCAAAAAATGGGCAGAAGACATGAACAGACACTTCTCCAAAGATGACATACAAATGGCTAACAGACACATGAAAAAATGTTCATCGTCATTAGCCGTCAGGGAGATTCAAATCAAAACCACATTGAGATACCACCTTATACCACTTAGAATGGCCAAAATTAACAAGACAGTAAACATGTGTTGGAGAGGATGTGGAGAAAGGGGAACCCTCTTATACTGTTGGTGCAAATTCAATTTGGTGCAGCCGCTTTGGAAAACAGTGTGGAGTTTCCTTAAGTAATTAAAAATAGAGCTACCCTATGACCCTGCAATTGCACTAATGGGTATTTATCCCAAAGATACAGATGTAGTGAAAAGAAGAGCCATCTGTATCCTAATGTTCATAGCAGCAATGGTCACAATAACCAAACTGTGGTAAGAGCCAAGATGCCCTTCAATGGATGAATGGATAAAGAAGATGTGGTCCATATATACAATGGAATATTACTCAGCCATCAGAAAGGATGACTACCCAACTTTTGTATCAACACGGACAGAACTGGAGGAGATTATGCTGAGTGAAATAAGTCAAGCAGAGAAAGTCAATTATCATATGGTTTCACAATTACTTGTGGAGAATAAGGAATAACATGAAGGACATTAGGAGAAGGAAAGGAAAAGTGAATTGGGGAAAATCAGAGGGGGAGATGAAGCATGAGAGACTGTGGACTCTGAGAAACAAACTGAGGGTTTTGGAGGGGAGGGGTTGTGGGGGATGGGTGAACCTGTTGGTGGGTATTAAGGAGGGCACATATTGCAGGGAGCACTGGGTGTGGTGCATAAACAACGAATCTTGGAACATTGAAAAAATAAAATTAAAAAAAAATTCACATCTAGGGTATTTCTAGATATAATTGGTATGTTTTTGTTTTTGGTGTTTCTTAGTCCTTGGGACTATTCCTCATTCAGCCAAGTAGGCATTTTACAAAACTTCCTTCTAAGAAAGGGTGAGAGTAGAGACAATATTTTGGGAAACAAACAACAAGCTAGAGTTGGTTTTTATGGGTTTCAAAAGGGTAGGCCCAGAGGGAAAGCAGGGTCTCATGTGCTCGGAAACAGAAACAGCATAGGGGAAAAACATGACGAGGAGGAACAAAGCTTCCTAACTGGGGAGCCTGGGGAGGCTTCTTTGAGTTAAAATGATGAGAAGTCAGTGAAGACATGACAAGAGGTTATGGTCCCTGGAGCCAAGACAAGCAGCCTGGTTAAGAAGAATCCTTAGATGGCAGCTGAGCTGGCATCCAGGGACACCATTATCCACCACAGTGAGGGCTCCCTATCACCCAGGCTTCATTCAGCTGAATCCAATACAACTGTCCCCTGTGTCAAAGAGTATGCAGTTTTCCTTCCCATTGAGGTCACACCCCCTTCCAGGATCCAGCAAGAGAGGATCTCATCTGGGCCATGAGAGAGGCCCATTCCTGACCCTGTGGATGGCCGAAGGTGTGTGGGAGTCCCCTGGATCAGAGGGTCTGTGATAGTGGTATGACAATGAAAGTCCCAGAACCTGCGTGTAGGGGGTTACTGAATGGGGCCAGCTTGAGACTTACCCCTTTCTTTCCTCCAGAGCCGGTAAAATGGAAAAACACATGATCACACACACACACACATCTCTCTCCTGCACTCCCTCTCTTCCTTCACTTTTACATAAACTAGATCATATTTCTATTGATTTTCGACTTGCTTCCCCCCACCCAAGTGATATGTCTTTGGCATCAGTGTGTAAAGATCTACTAAATATATTTTTTTAGATTTTTATTTATTTATTTGATAGACAGAGATCACAAGTAGGCAGAGAGGCAGGCGGGGGGTGGGGGCAGGCAGGCCCCCTGCTGAGCAGAGAGCCCGATGTGGGGCTCGATCCCAGAACCCTGGGATCATGACCTGAGCCGAAGGCAGAGGCTTTAACGTACTGAGCCACCCAGGTGCCCCTCTACTAAATATTTTTAATGGCCACTTGAAATCCTAATTTTTTGACTTGTCTCCACATGTTGGACTTTAGTTCTCCCACCCTCTACCCCCGTCCTTTTCCCTCTCTCCCTCTTTCTTTTGGATATTGCTACATTGTCATGAGTACCCTTTCACATAACTTTTTGGCACTTTCTTTGAGCTAACATTGGAGGAGACCACGGAGAGAATGTGACTGCTGGTTGACCTGAGAGATGGACCCAGGCAATTACAGGCTCCTCACCACGTCTTCTGTCTTGGAAAGGTGCATTCAGCCCACCTTTCCCATAGTGGGAGCCACTGTAGGGACATGGTCTTGTATGGTACACATGACTGAACCCTGTTAAGGCCTCTGTATAAACTTTTAAGATTCTGGCAGGCAGGTGCAGAGATCTCCTTGTCTGGTGGCTACCAGAGACAAGCCTCTTAGGTAAGTTCCTTTGCTTAGTGAGCCTTCCCCCTAGCAATCTGGAGTTCTTGGCCTCTTTCCTTTGGTCTCTCCTTGCCTTCCATGTATGAGGGCCAGTTTGTGAACCAATACTAACCCTAGCATAGGGACTCCTGGGTGGCTTAGTTGGTTAAGTGTCTGCCTTCGGCTCAGGTCATGATCCCAGGGTCTTGGGATTGAGTTCCGCATCAGGCTCCTTGCTCAGTGGGGAGCCTGTTTCTCCCTGCTTGTGCTATTTCTCTCTGTCAAATAAATAAGTAAAATCTTAAAAGAAAAAAGAAAACCTTAACATAAATTCCTGCAAGTGGAATTACTATACCAAGAGGTATGTGCATTTTTAAAAAAGATTTTATTTATTAATTTCTGAAAGAGAGAGAGAGCATGAGCAGGAGGGGCAGAGGGAGAGGAAGAAGTGGGTTCCCTGCTGAGCAGGGAGCCTTATAGACGGCTGGATCCTAGGACCCTGGGATCATGATCTGAGCTGAAGTCAGATGCTTAACCGACTGAGCCATCCAGGTGCCCCGAGGTATGTGCATTTTTAAAAAAAATATATAAATATTGACAAAGTTGTAATCCAAAATGTTTGTATTCACTTGCATTCTTGAAAGTTATTTACCCACATGCTCCCAAACACTAGGTATTATAATCTTCTTATATCTTTGCCAATCTGATACATGAAAAATAATAATTTATTTTAAAATTTACCTTACTGTAATAATGACTGAGAATCCCTTTGCACTGTGTTTGTACCTGCTTAGTACTACAATTAAAATATTCTGTTTTGTGATTAGGGACTAATCTATTCAGCAGAGTAAATATTTACTAAGCGTCCATTATGTGTCTAGTTGCTTAGACTGAACTAGACTAAAAACAACATAAACAACAACTGTGCTTGGCACCAGAGAATGTGGCAAAAAAGATAAACAATCAAAATGTTAATGATAAAAGACTTTCCCATGGTATAAGTAGTTTTGAGTGATCCTGGCTCCTGAAGAATAGCGTAAATTAGCTACAAAATGTACCCATAGGTAATTGAATAAACTGAGGTGTTAGCCAGAGTTATTTCATATTTTCTGCTTGAAAACTGGATAATATCAGCCCCAAATAAAATTCGGTATTGGCCTAATTTATAACGATCTGTTCTCTCTGGAAGTACGGTCATTAGAAATCTGGCTCAGTGACTCCTTAATGTCATTACGGGTTTGTGACAGAAAACCATGAGTGTGGCATTAAGGATGACACTTACTTTCTCATTTGCTATGGGGCCAGGCAGCTATAGCGGGTGTTTGTTCTGGAGTTGAAGAAGGAGCTATGCCATAGCTCTCTTTTATGATGTAGTTTTACATTGAAATCTGAGCTGTGTAGAGGCAATTTCTACTCTGATTATCACAGAGCTATTAAAAATACAGGTTTTGTAAAACCTTGATAACGCTGAATTTATGCTAGGCTTTCACATCTTGGTTCGTGGGCAAGCTGATGAGAGATGGGGGAGAGAAAGCTACAAAAATGCACCATGTTCCAAAATGCTTCCTAAAGTGTGTTAAGGGGGAAGCTTAAAAAGGAAAGAAAAAGTGTTCTGTACTCAACCAAACTCTGGGATAGTTTTTTTTTTTTAATTTAAAAAAGATTTTATTTATTTATTTGATAGAGATCACAAGTAGGCAGAGAGGCAGGCAGAGAGAGAGGAGGAAGCAGGCTCCCTGCTGAGCAGAGAGCCCGATGCGGGGCTTGATCCCAGGACCCTGGGATCATGACCTGAGCCGAAAGCAGAGGCTTAACCCACTGAGCCACCCAGGCACCCCTCTAGGATAGTTTAAAGAAAAGTGAAAGAGGTTTCTTCTTCTTTTTTTTTTTTTTTAAAGATTTTATTTATTTATTTGACAGAGATCACAAGTAGGCAGAGAGAGAGGGGGAAGCAGGCTCCCCGCTGAGCAGAGAGCCCGATGCGGGGCTCGATCCCAGGGGCTCGATCCCAGGACCCCGGGACCATGACCCGAGCCGAAGGCAGAGGCTTTAAACCACTGAGCCACCCAGGTGCCCGAAAGAGGTTTCTTTACTGCAAGATCTTAGAGTCTTTAATATAATAATGTGACAGGGAGACAGTTTTCAGTGTTACCCCAACTCATTTGACCTGGGCTCCCTATTTCCTCTGTGAATTTCTGTGGCTTTCCAGCCACCCAACTACAATTTAGGATGGCTAAAAGCTAGAATCTGATTTGGGGGTATCAAAGAGCAGTACACTGGGGTGTACCCATTGCAGCAGTGCAAGACACCCAATCATGACATTTCTGCCCCAACATAATCTTCTTATCATGGCTTCTGTGCCTTTGGGAATTGCTCTAATTCCTGTGGTTTTCTGAGCCTGGTTGTATGGACTGACTACCCATTGATTCTTAGAACTCCTGTTATCCTTCCTTCAACTTCCTTTTTGCTTAAGTTGGTTGGAGTAGTTTTTTGTCACTTTGCAACCAAAGGATCTACACTTTTTATTTTTCTTTCTTTAGCTTATCTCTCACAATATAATTGCATTGAAACAGTGACAATGTCTATTTATTGACAACTGAAAGCCTTACACTAATAACACTGCTTAACACATTCTAAGAGTTCAAAATAAACTGTTGAACAAATGATCAGTATTTCAAAGAAAAGATTTGGGGAAGCATTGCTTTAAGCTATTTTCTCCCTAAGGAAAAAGACCATATATAATGGTATCAGCAGAGAAATAGTCCTCAAACCTACTTGCTCTTCTAGTAACAGAGTCTACCAGAATACACATTTGTGTTGGGTTCTGATGGTTGTCTAACAAATTATGGAGTCCCTTATTTTAGAGAAATAAAAGTTTTTTTTTTTAATTTAAAAAAATCTATACTTTAAACCAAACTTAAAGAGGCCCTTACAGGAGGAAAATGCCCTCTCTGAACTAGATATTTTACTATACATTTAACATATATTTTCCTATTTGATTCCTCAATATCTATGTGTAAGCCAGCAATATTTATTGAACTCCCCCAAAATGTGATGGGCATTGTGCTAGCAGGTAGGACTACCTAGGATGAACAAGACAGACCCAGCCTGGACAGTAAGAGACTTTACCATAGCCACACAGATGGTAAAGTTGGTGGCATACAGACTATTTTTTTCCCCTTGTAAATAGTTATATTCTTTGTTCTTTCAACTTAACTATTTTTAGTAAGTACCTTTTGTTTATTCTAAACAAATAGATAACCCAATCAATATAGATGGGTTTAAAATTTTAGATGCATTTGCTTTAGTGACCAATATTTTATGAATCTTAAAGAAGTGTTTATTTATTGAGATATAGTATTATGGGTTTAAGCATGCTTTCCCATTTGAACTTCTGGTATAAAACACCCATTGAAAAATATCAAATTGCATAAGGAAAATTCTAGAGAATAGTACTGCAACTAATGTTCTCAGTCAGCTGTTATTCTTCCAGGGCTGCTAGCTAACTAGGTTCCCAGTGTCCTAAAGTCCAAATATCAACACCATTGGAATGAAGGACTGGAATCCAGACAGGCCCCAAGGGGTGGGGGGAGCAAACAGTCCCACAAAACCTGTGGGTCTGAAGGTGAAAAAAACTGAACCACTGACTTGAGACTAACAAAAATATTTAGGACATCTCAAAGTAGATCAAGGCACTGTTCCTAGCTCAAGTGTAGAAGAACACAAACTTGCAAGAGACAGGACTTAAGCATTCTGTGAAATTCCGTCTTTGGTAGTTCACCTGAACTTCTACAAAATACAGTTTACCCCAATTTAGAATTTCATTCTTCTTTGACCTGATGGCTTAACTCTACATCGGACCAAGATTTCCAATGCAAAAGTGGAATATGGAATATTTTCATCTATTACAATTATCCCCTTTGCTCCAGTTTGTGTTGTAAGCATGTTTTATACAGGAATGACATCAATGACCCCCAACTAGCACAAGAGTGGGTCTGGCCCTGAAATTCAACAGAGGTGTTTTGGGCTGTGGTCTGTTCGTAGTATTAACGCTGAATGACCTGTAACCAATACCCCTCCTCATTACAGGTTCGGGGCTTCCGTCCAACCTCAAAGTTACCGTGAAAAAACACTCAGTACTACCATTAAGACGGAAAGGGTCGGCTAGGAATGGGGGCAATGTGAACTTGACAAGTCAGTAGGGTCAGGGTCACGGAAGGAGAGGGACGTGCTCGTGGTCACACCATCTGTTCCCACAGGTTGCTCCCTAGCCCTGGGAAGAGAGCCTAGCAGCAGGCAAGTTGGGTTCCTGGCTCTCGCCCGTCGCAGGCGGGGACGCAGCTCAGGAAGCGCGCTGTGCTTAGGACCCAGCAACCCCACAGCGAAGGTGCCAAAGAGCACGGAGGGCGGCTGCGCGGAGGAGGGGGACTTCCGGGGAGAGCGGGCGCGCGCGCTGGCTCGCCGTCGGGAGCGGGGCGGAGAGGGTGGGAGGTGGAAAGCGCGGCGTGCGCGCCTCCCCGGTGGCTGGTGTAGGGGGAGGGGAGCGTGCGCGCGGGCTCGCCGACGGAGGGGGAGGGGGCGGGCGTGCGCGCAGGCTCGCCGGAGGCGGGAGGGGGCGGAGTCGCTTCACAGTCTGAGCCCGCCCCGGGGTCCGCCAAGGTGCGTCTCCCGGCAGCCGCGGCCGCCTGGGGCTGAGTGATTGAGGACGCGCCACCTGCTGTCCTGGCTGCTGCTTTTTATTTACTAGCAAACACGGTTTCCCCGCGGGAGAGTCGGGGAGCGCGCAGGCACACACACACACACACAGACACACACGCTCGCTGACAGATGCGCACAGACACACATAGACACACAGACACGCTAGCGATCTGGTCTTCACAACTGCATCCCCAGACCGACAGTGCGAAGCTACTGCGGGTTCTCTTAACCTCAGCATCGTGGGGAGAAGCGGAGCCGTTGTGCAGCAGGGAGCGCCCGGTGCCTGCACTGCCGCCTGGGGTACATACATAACCCAGCGGACCGCTCACCCCATCGGGTAAGCCAGTCTCTCCTTGTAACCTCTTCGGGGTAGGTGCCCGCGGACCAGAGGGAGGGGGTGGGAGGCTGCTGGTGCGCCATCGGGGGCGAGACCCGAGTTGAAATTTCGGGGGTTTGCCGCCGGTGCAGCTCGACCAGCGTCGTCTAGCGGGAGCAATTACTACTCCCGTTACTTATTCTACCAACCCTGGAGTTGCTCCCCCGCCTTCTCCCCTTCCCCCAGCCCGGGGTGTACTGTGCTTCTTGGTTGCCAAGGAGACTTGCTTAAACATCGGCCTTGGGACATTTATTGAAATAACTACCTTTAAGAAAATGAATCTGTTATTTATTTTGATTTTTTAAAATAAAATACACAATGAGGACCATGTGGTAATTTGGCAATCGTTAATACGTATTCTGGGCATGGTTTCATTCAACTTAAAGGAAAGCGGCAATGCGCTAGATGGTATGCTTTAAAACGGATTCGTCAGATGAATATTTCAACGGATGGTGTCTTGAATCATAAATTACTCCCATTTTGGTGATCTTATAAAGAAAAATGTGTCCAATGAAAATCCCCTTTCCCCTCTATGTCTGCATTATATCTTGCAGTTCACTCAAGCATGATGATTTTAACGTTAAAAGTGAAAGAGTAATTAGTTGTGGTTCCCCACAGAAGGATGATCTGTTGTAAATTGACCGGATCAGGAGTACATCAGTGAATTCCTAGTGTAAGGAGATAGCGCTCATGACAAAAATCTTTGCTAACATTTCTATGTCCACTGCATCATTTAACTGCAGTTTTCTGCCCCTCTGCCCATTTCTAAGAAGATTGTTGTTTTGTTTTGTTTTTTTTCCAGGTCCCTTACTGTTTTGTTTTTTCACATATACATTTATATGTTGATAGATACAGATGTAGAATTTGTGCCAGGGCTTATTATTCCAGATTCTAAGGTTTTGGAGCTTATATTGAAATGCTGAGAGGAAGGAGGCACAGAGAAAGCTTTATAGGTCCTTTTGGGTTTTTGTTTGTTTTTGTTGGATTGGATCCTTTACTGGAGCACTGGGTGAAGCCCAAGAAGGAGGTCATTATTCATTATCTCACAGGTACCTCTAATGACTGGGCTGTCAATTTTACTTTGAGGCCTCAGGTGCCTGGTGGGTGAATTTAAAACAACACTTGAAGGGATCAGCAATCCAATAATTACACTTTGCCCTAATTTCATACCTTCATTAGGAACAGAAATGACCTGGTAAAGATCCACTGACATTCAACAGTTAATTTTGTTTTCCTTTGATATTTGTTCATCTTTTTACCTCTCATTAAATGAGGCAAGGAAATATATTAATTTTTTTTTCATTTAGATTTTAAACTCTGTCATACACAGTGTAGTAATATGAAGAGCAAGGAAACTAGTAATAACTGAGGCAGGTAGGGGGCATTTATGCAACTGACGGGGGTTGCGAAATGAATAAAGATGACAAATATTTTATATTATAATTTACAGAGTACTTTTCCTACGCTTCCTTTTTTTCCCCCAGAACAACTTGTGAGGTCAAGGAATTACTTTCAGTTTAAAGCTGAGGGACCCAAGACTCAGAGCTTGTGGAAGGTCACAGAGCTAGTGGATGGGGAAACCCTCTTTGGATTGAAGTTCTTTGCCTTTAAAAAATTCCTGTGTCTGTCTTTCCAATGCACAGGTAAGAAAAAGGAGTACAGCAGGCCCAGTGGGGGCCATGTGGGAAAGAGGTTGTGGACTCTGGACTTTGGAACATACAAATCCACTATAAAAAGGGCAGTTCCAACTCCACTGTAGCTGGTTGTTGTCATCCCGGCTTTAAAACATTACAGTTTTTCAAGGGAAACAGAAGCTTACATATTTTTATGTGAAGTGCCCTTAATTTTATAAACTATAAGGACCACATTAAAAGTGTATTTGGGCCACATAAGGCCTGTGGCCTGCCAGTTGCAATCCACAGTTACTGCATTCTCTTTCAGTTCTTAACTACTTTTCTCTTATATCCATCAAATACATCCATCATTATATGAGTGATTAGGAGTTCCCTGGTTTTGATATTAAAATCTAAAAAAATGTGCCATATCCCTTCTTCAATAGACAGGTCCAAGTTTGTTTTTTAGGGTTCCTAGGCCTCTCTCTTATACCTCAGATAAAATAAAAGACCACGAAGTATCCCAAAAGAGGAATTTTTTAGTCTAGTGAAACAAAAGCCTTTATAACTTAAAAGTTCTTGTGTTCCTGACTTAATTTTTTTTTTCTGGGCATATACTATGAGTGATATAAAAAATAGATTGTGTACATGACATTGTAGGAAGAGGTAGAATAAAAAGTCAGAAAAAGGAGCATCCTGAACCTTTCAGTGAAAACTTCTCATTAAGGTTTTAGGTAATTAACTAAAACCCACCATAGAACACAGCAGTATTCCAAAGGAACAAAAACATGAAGGGGAATACCAAAGGATATTCATTTCTAGGACCCTGACCTAGAAAATGCTGTTTCCTCCTTCAATAACAGCATCTTGTAATGAAGCATACACCTTGTAAGAAGCTGCCACTTTCTCATTTTTCTACTAACACTACAGAGATGTCAGTGGGCTTCACTGAAGAAGACCTGGTGGGGTCAGAAAGGAGTTATTTTATTTAGGTCATTTATTTTGTGGATCCAAAAAGGTGTAGTTTAAAAACAGAAGAAGCCAAGATTTGCACAGTGGCTTCTAGTAGTTCTCTTATTTTAAAATCCCCCTCTAGAAGGACGCTTTAATAGTAAAGAAATGCATTTCAGTTTTCAATTCATGGAAGTATGTTACATCTCTAGGAAAGCGCTCTGCAGATGTTAGTTAATATGACAAAGTCCTGGCTTTTGCTATAGAGATAAGAGCTCTGCCTTCAAGGATTCAGAGCAAACACACATACTGCTCCTGGCAGCACCATGTTTCCAGCCCCTTCTATGCTTTCCCTATATGGGGAAACTTTCTATATTGTTTTCCTAACGTCCCTATAGAGCAGGTAGGGATCTTATTTCCTCTGTATAGATAGAGACTCTGAGACTATGTGACGTTCAACCGGACCCATGAAAGCAACTTCAAACCTCAGCAGCTCTCCTCACTTCCCACCTCTCCTTCTCTGCCGATTACCTAGTGGACATCATAGACAAGTACATAATTGTGATTTTGAGGCAGTTGTGTGTTAAATGCTGTAATAGAGACACCAGATGCCATAGAAACACCATTACAGGAGAAAATTAAAAAGTGTGCTGATTATGGAGATCAGATTATTCCTGTGTTAGGAGAAGGATTAGTGCTGGACCCTGATGGCTAGGTTTGATTCTAGTAAATGAAGATCCCTTCAGCTATGGGAGGAGAGTAGGCTCTTGAGACGGTCAGCTGGAAATGTGAATTGAAAGGATCATGCTTGTGATGTCTGATACGGATGAGCTCATCCTTGTTGCTGAAGGGATGACGCAAGCTGTGATAAGAAACATGGTCTCCAAGATGGAGTGCATCAACACGGAAGTAGGGGTGTGTGGGGCAGGGAGTAGAGCAGGACGTGGTGGTGAAGGAGACTCAGAGGGGAGTTGTAGACATAAAGGAGAATCTGAAGATAGGACTGATTCTTCTGAAAAACTGACATAAGGACAAAGGATGAACAAAGTATTATATTCTCTATACACAGTCTGGTATACAGCAAATACCCATTAACTATTATGATTTGTCTGTATTCTTAGCATCCAACATCTGGCACATGATTCCCTCTCATGATACCATTTTTCTGTGGAAAGAAAGTGTACATAGATATTTTACATTAATTCACTTGGAGTGGACAAATTTCTGAATTTTCAAGAATGGGCAGGAGATTGTGTAAATTAGATGAGAAGAACATATTAGTGTTGACCTTTCCTAGGCTGTCAGGGAGGCGCTAGCAGATGCGGATTTTGATGTTGGATACACCTTTGATGAAGTCTCATGCATGGGCAAGTGAGGAGAAATGTAAGCTGCTTTTTAGATATTTGAAAATATATACTCAAACTCAGAGTGACCAATAAACATACTCTGCTCTTGATCTTGTTTGGGTCAGTATTTTTGTTATCTAAATGGAGATAAGAAAAAAATGTGACAACCAAGCAGCAGTCAGATTTGTTTTTTTTAGAGTTTATTTACTCGACAGAGAGAGAGCAAGAGAGCACAAGCAAGGAGCAGAGGAGAGGGACATGCAGACTCCCCTATGAGCGGGGAGCCCGATGTGATATGAGGCTCAATCCCAGGACACCGGATCATGACCTAAGGCAGACGCTTAACCGACTAAGCCACCCGGAGTCCCCCCCAGGTGCCCCTGTACTAGACCTGTATCGAGTGGGTGGGAGAACTACCTGTTAGAATGGTGGGCACAAGGTAACGGGATGAAATGAGTTAGATACATGTCATAGCTAGCTAGAGTCTAGCACTGAAGACATTTGGCATGAGAGGAGTTTGCTTTAAAGTTGGGGAGATTTGCGCCTGGGTGGATCAGTGGGTTAGGCCACTGCCTTCGGCTCAGGTCATGATCTCAGGGTCCTGGGATCAAGTCCCGAATCGGGCTCTCTGCTCGGCGGGGAGCCTGCTTCCCTCTCTCTCTCTGCCTGCCTCTCTGTCTACTGTGATCTCTCTCTGTCAAAAAAAAAAAAATCTTTAAAGTTGGGGAGATTTTACTCCCATCAAGTGCAATATATGCCAGTATGATGATTTGCTTTTCACGGATATATGTGGCGAGTAATGGAAAATATTCTGAACAAATGATGTGAGGAGTCTGTTTTTCTTACCTAGCTTTTTGGGGACAGTGACAATAGACCAGCGGAGATAGTCTCTGTGCTAGGTATTTAATATCTTATTCCCCTTTCCTTGTCCTAATATACTGGTACACATTATTTCAGAATTTCTACAGTGTGGAGAGTAAAACTTGGGAATTTATCCAAGAACATCTTATTTTCCTTCTTATTGGGACTTAATAGATGGGATTTATTTTGTTCACCTTTCCTGGTCCTGTTGTATTTAAGCGGGATGTTCATTCCCATTCCCTTCTCGCTGAAATCTTTCCTAAGCTGAGGAAGCACTGAATTTAACTTCATATTTTTTTTTTGTTCTTGCCTTGTTTCATATGCACACTGCAATATATTAATGCGTTGCATTTAATTCGATTTAGACATACGGCATTGTAAATTTTGGATTTAAAAAGAACTGTATATAAAAATGGTTTTGCACACTTGACTTGGAGTCAGGTTAGTTCTGCATTCAGCAAAAACACAGAAAGCTGTAAATTTGTCTAAATTAGTTCTGCAAGGTTGAAATTACCGACCTGATAAGATGATTTTTAAATGAAGAAGGAAAATCTTTGGCAGTTTTCATAGACTCTTGACTTTCTCCTACATGTTTATTTGAGGCATAATATATTCCTTATTTCTTGCCAGATGAACCAGTTCCAGCTACTTAGAAACAGGACTCCCCTGCCCCCCACAACCAGTTTGGCATACAGGATATTGATCGAATAAGTAGTCCCATTCTGGCTGATTGCTTCAGTGGGAACATGTTCAATGCTAATGGGACAGAAGCCAAGAGCAGTGGAGGAGGCATTTTGCAATTTTTTATGACATAAATTCTGGTACCTCATTTTAAATCATTACTTAGAAGCCTTATTATTTATGAGTTTTAGTTCTTCGATTGTCTGTGTGAGGTAACATGGCACAGCCCATAGAACATGAGACTTGGGGCCTGGATTTGACACTAAATCTGACCCTTCCAGGCTCTGTTATCTATAGTCTGGCTACATAACTCCTGTGGGTCCCATTTTCCTCATCTCTAAAATGGGAATTCTATTACCTAGATTATAGGGCTATCCTGAGATTAAATAAATAATGCCTAAGGAACGTGTAGCACAATGCCTGATGCATAATGAAAGTTGAAGTTAATTCTTTCCCTTTGCCTCTCCTTACGGCCCTACCCTTGCCTTCCTCAGCATGAGGGTAGGATACACTTAAATTTCGTACCCTATAAAATGTCTTAATCTGATCTGCCAGCCTTAGAGAGGAGCTAGCCTCTTAGTATAATGGAGTTTTGAGTGAGTGGTGGGCTGCTTGGGTGGGCCCTCAGGGATGTGCATCTTGGTGTCTTTCCTCCCTAGCAAGCTACCTCCCCCTTTTTTCTATGGGCCCTTGAGGCCCAGCCTGGCTATAGGAAAAAGGGAGGAGGGTTCATTTCCTCCTGCCTAGGCAGCTCAGAAGGGCTCTGGAGGGCTCTCCTCAGGGGTGCCCATCTGTAAAAAGCTTAGAGACACCCCTTGTGTCCCCTGTGGAATTAATAATAGCAGTACCCAGTACCTGGTTGGTACAGACCTCCTAGCCTTTCTGTGAGGTCATGCTCTAGTTGCCTACATTTTTCTGGACAACTAGGGGTTTCCCTTCATGGAGGATTATGTAAATTTTATGAAAAGGTCAAGAACTCACCAGGCTCAAAGAACAAACTCCTCAAATTCACTTTCAAGTCAGAGAGGATTAAAGGCATCCTGAAGAGAATACTTTCCAGTTAAATCTGTTTTTTTTTTTTTCCCTTTGCTCTCTGCACCACCTCCTGCCCTTCCCCCACCTCCACCAAGCAACAACTCATCCTCACAAGTGGTAGAGTCATTTTTCTACTTTTTTGTTATCATATAGTTCTCTGACTACCTAGGAGTCCAGATGAGGTTAGTGTGTCTTCACTTTTTTCAAAGTCACCCTCCTGTAGCTTGTGGACTTGGGGTAATCCAGGCAGTGGTGGGAGCTGTAAGCAGTCTACTGCACTAGTGACTTTTGTAGTAGGGATGACAAAAAAACTGTAATTAAAGGAAGGTAATACGGATGGTAAATTCTAGGAGTCCATATGCCAAGCTAAATTTTGTTTTTAAATCATATAATCAATCACAAAGCAACTCTTTCCGGAAAAGACTATTTTTCGTGCCTCACGTGCTTTGGTGCATGTGTTGTGTTTCTTTAAATGTGTTGCAATTGAATACTTCAGATGTATTTTTAGTAGTTGGTGAGTAATATTAGTTCCTATAATTAAATTAAGAAAAAAAGGCTTAGGGAATTGTTAATGCTAAATTTGTGATCGTTTGTCAAAGATAGAATATCCTTTCCCTGTTCCTTTTATCTCTATGCATCCAGAAGAGAGAATATATGAAAAATAAATTTAAAAAAGGTTTGATGTGTAGTGGGGTATTAATTACAGGGAAGTGTGGACTCTACCATGAGAAATACAGTAGCCAACGTGGCACCAGTGGCAGCAAAGTTACAAAATCATATTACGAAGAAAAAAAATGTCAACTTCAAACACGAAGATATTCTCAGTCACTCCCCGAGTGATAGCTGTGGTTATGATTTTGGAAATTTGGGTTCAGCATTGAGGTCGATATCTGAATGAAAGAGATTTATTTTGGTAGGGTCTCTTTGTGACTTGCTTCCTCATCTACTCTGTTTGACATTGCCTGAAAGGAGACCTTTTTTAACGCTGTCACTGTGATAGGCAGTTGTGGGGTAGAATCTAGTAACCCTCCTGCTTCACAGATTCACTAGTCTTTCCCAGACTGATGTTCAGGAGCTGATATGGTTGATTGGTTTTCTGAGCATTTAAAGCCTAGGGAAATATGCAACAAAAGTTTTGGTTCTTTCTTCCGTGAAAACATCAATTACCTACAATCTGATTTAATTTGGAACCAGCTTATCTTCTTTAGCTTTGGGTCAAAGCTATTTATCATTTCTTGAAGGTATTTAATATCACCTATAGATAGGGCTTCCTAATTGATCAAATGTCATTTGAGAAACCCATCACAGCCCTTAGGCCTTTCTACACAGCGTTTAATTGGGTTTTTTACTGAAATCCTAATTTGTGAATCTCAAGTGTCATCTGTAGGGTTTTATGACAAATTTCCCTTCTCTGACCTTGTAATCTTTTACAAAGTTGTCCATTTTTGATTTCTGTGTTTCATGGTGTTCTCTCAGTGTTGCTCACCAGAAGTCCACAGTTAATTTATTATTGTCACATTGTATTGCTTTAAGACAGAATGTTAATATATATGATGGATGTAACTGTCACCAGGTTTGCAGACATGGGTGAAAAGTCTTTGGCCAGCACATTCTCTCCTGGGGCTAACGGTTTGTTGAGCATAGAGCTGGGACAGGAAGCGTTAGTTACATGGTTTAACTCTGTGGTACCAACAGCCCTACGTATTGTCTGTGAAATTGAGAATATGCTTTACCTCTGGGTAAAGGACCTAATGGGGCATAAAATTCCCAGACCCTCTAACTATGTGCCTTGATTATTGAATTTTTCTTTTTTGGTCACTGTATTATTAGAATTCTTCTGCTTCCTCTATATTGACCTCTTTTTGAAAAACCATATCTGGTGATGGCTTCAGAATTTTATTGCCATCATTCTTTGTTCATGTGTGAGCTTTTGCTGTCCCTCAGTCAGCAGTTATGGGTAGACTGTAGCCTTTTTTTTTTTTTTTTTGTAGCCTTTTTGACTAAAAGAGGAAAAGATGTGAGAGCACCTCGTGTGTCACAGTATCAAGTGAGACCACCTCATGGGTCGGACACTGTTAACCCAGGTATTTGGGAAGCTCAGGCTCACTGACTCCAGAGCTTTTCTTAGGATCAGGTGCCTCTCCTTACCTGGAGCCTCATGGTTGGCCTCAGGGATGGGTATGTATTGAGAATTTCAGGAGAGGGTCACCCACTAGTATCTCCACCAGGAAAGGATCATCTCATAAGCCGGCCACATTTCCCTCCCTGGCCAGCTTCCAGGCTTTCTGATGGCAGTGCTAGAGTTGATAAGGCCTTTTCAAGGTTGTTCTCACAGAGCAGAACTGAAATCCCTCACTGGTAGTATTTCTGTGGAGTAAGGTGGTGCTTGGGGCGGGGCACAATGACGTGAACTGGGAGGGCAAGGGCATCCAGAGTCAGACTCCTTGAGTTTCTGCCTGGGGAGGCTTGGTTTCAGAAGTCTGTGTCTCCTTCTGTATAAACTGGGGACAACATTAAGAATCACGAGGACAAAAGAAGATATATTTTTAAGATGCTCTGTTTATGTCAAAAACACTCTGTTGGTGCTTTTGAGTGGCCGTTCTGGAACATTGCTTTAGAAAATCATGCATTCTGGGATCTTGCTTTAGAACGTTATATATTATCACTGTTCTACAAATAAGTCTAGCCCAGAGGTTTGCAACCGGGCCAAATTTCAGACTGGAATTGTTTTAAAAATGTAGATTCCCGGAGCCTCAGTGTTTATTGTGTTTGAATCTGCATTGATGCTGAGCCGCTGAATATTCAACTTTGCCTGATTCTCGGGATAGGTCTAATTTGGGAGCTGCATGTCTGGAGCACAGTGACCCGCTTACTTTCTGTTTCTTATTCTTACCTCTCTGGAATCAGCCATGCCATCTGGATCTGGACCTCAGCTTTCTTGTCATTCACATGCAACAAAAAAAATCGGCAAGTCCGATCCGTTCTGAGGTCACACAGCTCTCTGGATACGCAGTGCACATTTAAACTTCGCAGGAGATTCTTGACTAATCAGTTCCCCGTTTTGATAGAAGTCATGATGTGTGAAAACATCTTCCCTGCTAAAAGGGAGAAGTTATGACTTTCCACTTAGACTTGTGCACAGCTAATCAGGAGGATGGCTGTGGAGAGCGTCTTTATAAATGTCCTCATTATAATGTCCTACACCGAAGTTGTTAGACTGATTTTAAGAATGTATATTCCTGCATAAGATAAAATCAGATGCTTTTATTTTATACCTCTTTAGATTTAGACCATTGGTGGTGATTCTGTGGAGTTCTATGAGCCAAATGGAGAATGAGGTTTCCACCGTGCATGAAATTTTATGAGTCATTGATTTCACAGGTCAGCAGTGAACTGTAGCAGCATAGTCTAAGACCTTTACGGCAGGATTTTGGGAGAAAAAAAGTTGCAGCTTTGAATTGTCATTTGCACTTTATTTTTGGGAGGGGTCAGAAAGTGTGTGCAGGTTTTTAATAGGCTTTGGAGGGTAATATTCTGTTCTTAAGAGACTGGGTGAAAGAGTATGTGTTTGTGTGTATCTTTTATGTCTGAGGGGAATTTTGTGACCTTCTTAATGATCATCTACTCAAAACATCAAAACATTTGAATTAGCAGGCGTTTTGGAAAGATATGCAAACCATTAAGCATCCATATATAGATAAGGAGATAAAGAAACCTTGCCATTAGACAGCTTGTGAAATTATAAATGAATTTTAGGCAGCTATGCAAATGATCAGAGTATGCATGGTGAGAATGTTGCCTGATTATAACGTTAAGTCATTTTCAGGTGTGTGTGTGTGTATGAGTGAAGGGTAGAACCATATATTTATTTGTCCCTGGTAATGTAATCCTCATGATTTTGTGGTGGTTTCTCTGACACTGAGTTAGGGACAAACCAGCTTAATCCCTATTGCGGGAAGGTTTTTGTTTTGTTTGCAGGAGAGTTTTTATACTTAGGCATATTTTTGAGTTGAAGAAAAAGGTCTTTTGACCTTAAGAATGACCATTTCAGAACTGGAATTGCTGTATTGAGTTATTTTTTCCTCCGTAGAAAATCAGGTAAAGGGGTGTCTGGGTGGTCTCATTGATTAAGCACCTGTCTTTGGCTCAGGTCATCATCCCAGGGTCCTGAGATCGAGTCCCACATTGGGCTCCTTGCTCAGTAGGGAGTCTGCTTCTTCCTCTCCCTCTGCCTGCCGCTCCCCCTGCCTATGCTCTCTCTCTCCCCCTCTGTCAGGTGAATAAATAAAATCTTAAAAAAAAAAGAAATCAGGGGCGTCTGGGTGGCTCAGTGGTTAAAGCCTCTGCCTTCGGCTCAGGTCATGATCTCAGGGTCCTGGGATCAACCCCTGTATCAGGCTCTCTGCTCAGCAGGGAGCTTGTTTCCTCCCTCTCTCCCTGCCTGCCTCTCTGTCTACTTGTGATCTCTGTCTGTCAAATAAATAAATAAAATCTTTAAAAAAATCAGGTAAAATGCTGTGTTTAGAACTTTACCAAAAAAGAAGGTGTACTTTTCTGCCTTTTATGTCAAGGACAGAAGGGAGGGAGAATGAGAGGAGAATGAGGGAGAGAGAGAGAGAGAATGACAGGGAGTGAAAGAAAGAGGAGAGGGGTGAAATAACTGTAAAATTGCATCTACTGTCCGTTAGTTTTGAGGCTGCAGCCTCATTAGGTGGTTAGCACTTGGCCCTTCTGCCAAAATCATCTTTTTGGCCATCTGTGCCAAATTATAGGAAGTAATGGCCCTGGGCACAGCTGCTGAGTCTAATTTGTATTTCTAACTCACGTATTAATGATAATGATCACATAGAGAAGTCTGGTGGCCAAATGTGCAGAATAAATGGAGAACCAAACACACACACATAAATTTAGAAGTGGAAGAAGGAAAAATCTGCATTTCACATCATGAAATGAGAGTTGGTATTATTTAAATCTCTATTTGGGAATTCAACCTTTCCTATCTTCATATCTTTTTCTTTTTTAAGATTTTTATTATTTATTCAACAGAGAGATAGAGATCACAAGTAGGCAGAGCGGCAGGCAGAGGGAGAGGGAGAAGCAGGCTCTCTGCTCAGCAGAGAGCCTGATGCGGGGCTAGATCCAATGACCTGAGCTGAAGGCAGATGCTTAACAGACTGAGTCACCCAGGTGCCCCCTACCTTCATATCTTTACAGTAGCTTTCTCCTAAGGAGAAACTAGTCACAGGAAGGATTGACCTTGAATTTTGGCACTCCTTTGCAAAATTCTTCATGAATTTTGCTCTAACACTGATATTTTTATAGGGGGTGGATTTCATTCACATATCCCCACATCCATTGATGGGGCCTTTTTCTGGCTAAACTGGTACCTATAGGAAGACTCGCTCAGGGATGAGTGACTGCCATCCGGTGTCACTGTACTTTTATTGGTTAGCTTAGACCAGCAGCAGACCCTTTCCAGGCAAGGTTAAGTCTAATGTCATTAAAAATATAATTGCATGGAGCACTGGGTGTGGCGCATAAACAGTGAATCTTGGAACACTGAAATAATTAAATTAAATTTTTAAAAAATTAAAAAAAATTAAAAAAAAGAAAATAATTAAAAGTTATAAGAGATTAAGCTATTCAGCAGTCCTCAGGATACAAGGAAGACCAAGAATCAAGATTTTATTTTATTTTTATTTATTTTATTTTTTATTTTTTTAAAAGATTTTATTTATTTATTTGACAGATAGAGATCACAGTAGGCAGAGAGGCAGGCAGAGAGAGAGGGGGAAGCAGGCTCCCTGCTGAGCAGAGAGCCAGATGTAGGGCTCAATCCCAGGACCCTGGGATCATGACCTGAGCTGAAGGCAGAGGCTTAACCCACTGAGCCACCCAGGCTTCCCAAGAATCAGGATTTTAAATAAACATTTCTACATTTTGTGTGGCCAATCCATGTCTCTAAAGTACTCCAACTAATGACTGTGTTGGAAGGAAACTCACCCTTCAGCGATGTTGATCTTGAAAAGAAAGTTACCAAAATTATGGGAAGTGATTTTTGGCACCTATAATATAGCAGAGTAACAAAATTCCCAATACATGCTTTTTTAACTTTGTAATTTTTAAAGATTTATTTATTTTAGAGGGAGAGAGCATGAGAGCACGTATGCACACGCACGCGTGGGATGGGGGGGCAGAGGGAGAGGGAAAGATTCTCAAGTGGACTCCTCCCTCAGCATGGAGTCCCACTCAGGGCCCAGTCCCACGACCCTGAGATCATGGCCTGAGCTGAAATCAAGAGTTGGCCAACTAACCGCCTGGGCCACTCAATTGCCCCTCAATACATGCTTATAAATATTTTCCCTCCAAACCTGCCTCACCCAGAGCCTCTGCATCTTTTGTTGCTCAAGCCCCAACCCTTCGAGTGTGCCAGTTTCTCACCAAGTCCCCACGGCCCTGCTACCACCATCATCCTACTCAGCATCACTTCTTGATTTCCTAACTGCAGCGGGGGCCCAATGGGTGTCCTTCGCCTCGCACAGTCTCCTCAGTACAGCGGCCAGAGTGGTCCTTTCAACACCTCAGTTAGGGGTGTTACTCTTTTTTGCTCAAAACTGGAACAGCTTCCATCCCAAGAACCAAGGCCCTGTGCACCATCCTTTATCCCCTGTCCTTACCTTCTACTCTCTCCTTGCCCACTCCTGCCCTGGTCTCACTAGCCTCCTTTTCTACTTTAGGACCCATGCACATAGTTTGTGGTTTCCTGTGGCTGGGGTGTGCCTTGTCCTGGCTACCCCCAGGCTCACTCCCTCACCTTCTTCAGGCCTTTGTTCAGAGGTTACCTGAGTTCTCAGGGAGGCCCACTGTGACCACCCTATTTTAAAACTGCCACCTGCCCTCCAGACCCCCTCTTGACTCTCAGTTCCCCATACCCCATATTACAGTTCCTTTGCCCACAGCTCTTACTGCTTTTCAGGAAGAGTTTTGCCGAGGGATAATGTATCTATGATAAAATTCCCCCAGTGTGTTGAATGTTTAGTAAATGTATATAGAGTTGTGCAGCCCTTTACACAATCCACTTTTAGAACATTTCCATCACCCCAGAAGGTTCCATCGCATCACCCAATGCAAAGGGTCTGCTGCTTGGGGTGTGTCAGTCTATAGACCAGCCTGAGACTCTTGGTTTGAGCAAAAAGTTTTCTTATTATGTGTAGCAAGTCAGGAGACAGGGAGATAGTTCTCAAAGCACTGTTTCCTTTGGGGGTTGGTACAAGAAGCTTTTACTCCGTGCAGGGGCAGGAAGCTCACTCCATCAAGGAGTTTATACGCACTTGTTACCGGGGCACTTGGGTTCCCAGCACATGCCAGCATGTCAGCATGCTAGTGCACGCATGGTATGTTCAACAAAATGGGAGAAAGTCCCACTCATTGGAGGAGATCTTGGATTAGAATGAACTATTTCAGTCATCTCCCGGGGCTTCTGCACAGGTCCTCAGCTCCAGGCCAGCTCAAACTGGCTCACTCAAAGAGGTATCTGGAGAAACACCTGGGTATACGTCTCCTTGGTTCAAGCTGCTTGTTCAACAGAACAGACATGTTCTTTCTCCGCATTTGTCCCTTTTCCCTCCTCTGTGCAATAGCTTGCAGCTCTGCGATCAGAGGAACTCCCTCTTGGGTCCTCACTAACCCTTGTGTCCATTTATAGTTATTCCCATCCTCTGGTCAACCCAGGTAGCCTCCATTCTGCATCTGTATTTGTCTTTCTTTATTTTTATTTTTTTTAAAGATTTTTTTTATTTCTTTGACAGAGAGAGAGATCACAAGTAGGCAGAGAGGCAGGCAGAGAGAGAGGGGGAAGCAGGCTCCCCACCCAGCAGAGAGCCCGATGCGGGGCTCGATCCCAGGACCCTGGGATCATGACCTGAGCCGAAGGCAGAGGTTTTAACCCACTGAGCCACCCAGGCTCAGTGTCTTTCTAAATGTTTGAATACTGATCTTCTCTAGCTTTGTACCAACAGTGCTTAGCACGGTGCTCAACCAGTGTGGGTTAAAGGAGCCACGTGTTTGTGTAAAATTAAAACACTATCATGTTTCACGTGCGCCTGACCTTATTCGCAGATACCTGGTGTGCTGTCTTAATATTCAGTGATCCAGGCCCCCCAGTCTCTCCTTCCCAGTATCTGGTGTGTCCCCTTCTCTCCTTAGGATCTGGCGGCTGCTCTTCTGATTCAGATCCCCAGTTTGGCAGCTTCTTTTCTCGTCTCTCTCTGCCACTTTCTTTTTTCTTCCATCCTTTCCTGTGAAGGCTGATGGAGCATTATCTTTAACCAACTGAGCCACTCAGGCGTCCCTGGAGCATTATCTTTAAAAACTTGGCTCCAGGGGTGACTGGCTGGCATAGCGGGTTAAGCATTGGACTCTGGGTGTCGGCTCTGGTCATGATCTCAGTGGGGAGTCTGCTTAAGATTTTCCCGGCTCTCTCCCTCTGCCCTTCCCCGGTCTTCCTGTGCTTGCTCTCACACTCTCTCTAAGATAAATTAAAAACAAAACAAAACAAAACAAAAAACCACAAAAACCCAACAACAACCCAAGACTTGGCTTCTCTTATCTCACTCTTCTTTCTAAAAGACCTGTGACTTAATCTGTCTCAAAATGCATTTCCCCACCTGCCTCCTAATTGTTGTGGGTGTGAACCATCTCCCTTTTCCAGGGTCTGTATAGAAACATGTTCTTAGGAAATACTGATTTCTTTTCAACCTCCAGTGTTTTGTATGCCCGATTCCTAAGCCTCTTTGTCAAGTAATGCACACTTTATTTAAAAACATATAAAAAACCCACGAAGCCTGTGGACTTGGCTGTTTAAGGGAGTCTAGTGATTTTATCTCTGTTTTATGTTCCCAAGTTGGATATTCTCAAAACAACACACTCTCACATTTGCTTTATACCAACTTTTTTGTTTGTTTGTTTGTTTGTTTGTTTTTAAGCCAAGGGTTTCTTTGGCTACCAGTGTAAAGAAGGAAAGTTCTAGGATTTGTTCCATAATAGAAAAAAAACAGCACAAGTCTGGCCAGAGCCCTCCAGCATCAGGACCAGACCTTGCTCTCACTGGTACACTATTCTCTGCCAGAGGGTCCTGGAGCAGGACAGGGTTCCACCATGGAGAACTTTTCTTATGGGATCTAGCCTTGCCACATGCTTCTCATGTGCTACAGATGCCACATTCAACTTACTCCATGCTGTTGTTACTTCTTTCTGGCCGTTCTTGATGACTGTTGATACTAAAACTGCTTGTGGGCTGCATTGTTCAGCAGGCACGCACCTCCCCGCAGCTGCTAGACTTTGGCTGTTTGCAGCTGCCTTTCTTTTTCGGGTGGCGGCATCAGTGGGGTGAGTCGGTGGTGGAATGGCATTGAAGACAGCCAGCCTCAAGGTTGAATCCTGGTTCTTTCATTTACTGGTTATTTGGCGTTGGGAAAGTTATTTATCTCTTTGAACTGAGTATCCTCATTTGTACTGTGGGGACAGTTATATCTACTTTGCAGTATAAATGTAGATCAAGTATAATAATATATGTTTCTTGTCTGGCACAAAGTAGGCACTCAGTAAATTTTTTCTACTTTTTTTTTTTTAAGTTAACAGGTAATGTATTATTTGTTTCAGGGGTACAGGTCTGTGAGTCATCAGTCTTACACACTTCACAGCACTCACCATAGCACATACCCTCCCTGGTGTCCATCACAGAACCACCCGATCCCTCCCTCCTCCCCTCCTCCAGCAACCCTCAGTTTGTTTACTGAGATTAAGAGTCTCTTATGGTTGGTCTCTACTCTCCCTGGTCCCATCTTGTTTCATTTTCATAACTCCCCCCTCAAGTTCCTCCTGTCTTTTTTTTTTTTTTTTTTCCATTCGAAACCTTGTGCACAATGCCTAGACATTAGGAGAAGGAAATTCCTCATGTCTTCAGGCTATTCTTAAGCCGGAAACAGGAGAGTCTGGGGTAACTAATGGTTTCTCCCTTTTCTATGGGAAGAGCAAACCTTTCTTCCCATTATCACCTCGCCCTGGGTGTGGGGTTAATGAGAATGTAGGCACTACCTATGATTTCCACAATTCAGTCTCTCACTCCAGTGCCAATGAACAGCTTTGACTCACGGAAGGCACCTGATCTACTGCGATGGGCCCTCCCCCCACCACACTTGCATTTCAGGATGAAAGCTATGAAAGATTTTGTGTTGTTGTAGCTGCTTGAAGATGCTTATAGAAGCATTGCCAGTTTTCTCGTGAATATTATTCTATTTCTCATAAATATTATTCATTCAACACACAGTTACAAGGCATCTGTTGGCCATTAGGCACTGTGCCAGGTGCTGGTGAGTCAGCGGTCAGAGGGTTATCATTTTGGAGCCGATGCTCTAGTAGAAGAGATGGGGATTCGTCAAATGATCTCACAAATAAGAGTAAAATTGCTATTGAAATAAGTGATGGGAGGTTTGTGGAGTTATGAAAAGTGTAAAAAGGGTTTTGACCTGCTCTGAGGGAGTGGTGAGGAAGTCTTCCCTGAGAAAGCAGGGTTAGGGGTCTAAAAGATGCGAGAAGTTCATAAGGTGAAAGCCAAGAGATAGAGAATACTTCAGGTGAAGGAGAAAGAATCATATGCAGGGGCCCAGTGTCATATTGGGAAGAAACACGGCCTCAAAAAGGTACAGGGTGTGCAGAAGCTGGGGACAGTGTGGGGCGAGATGCTGCTGGAGCGTGGGAGGGTGGGACCATACCTGGGCCTATCACAGTAGCAGGCTTTATCTTGAGAGTAGTGGGAAGCCATTGCAGAAGAGTTTTAATCAGAGAGCAACACGACCTGGAGGCTAGCCACGGCTTCAGACTGGAGGAGAGCACTCGAGTATAGGGAGGCACTGGAGTCCATTGTTCTGGCTCAGAGCAGAGTTGATGGTAGTGGCTCAGCCTGGCGGGGTGGGGATAGAGAAAGAGAAGAGACTATATAAGACCTGTTTAAGAGGTAAAATTTTTAGGTCTTGGTAATGGATTCGATATTGAGAATGAGGGAGAGGCCTACGTCCATGTGGGGGGTGGTGCCGTTCCATAGAGCTGCGTGGGGGAAGCTGCATTTGCATGGATGGTCGTGTTTCTCCATACAGGTGTGTGATGCTGACATTTCATGCAACTGGATGTATGTTGGTACTGTTCATCGAGGAAAGAATTCTACAAGAGGAACAGTTTGGGGT
Organism: Mellivora capensis; assembly: GCA_004024625.1. Lineage (NCBI taxonomy): Eukaryota > Metazoa > Chordata > Mammalia > Carnivora > Mustelidae > Mellivora > Mellivora capensis. The sequence continues at coordinate 8,756 of PISX010002337.1, read as the reverse complement.
GGATAAGGACATTATCAGTGCAGTTATGGCAATATCAAAGTTGAGCTGTCTGTGAGATGTTCAAATGAAGGTGTCAAGTAGGAGGTTATTGTATGTTTGGATATCATAGAAGACTTGGCCTGTGATACTATTTTTGATTGTAATATTGGGGTTGGAATTACCTAGAGATAGAGTAATCATTAAACTGAATCCCGCAGGACTACAGCACTTAATGATTAGGTAGAAAAGAGAGAGGAACTCAAAGGAGCAAAAAATGTGTAGCCAGAGAGGAAGGAGGAAAAGTTTCCTCCTTGAGGATGAAATCTTAGAAGCCACAGAAGTAGTATGATTCAAGGAGAGAGCATTAATGCTGCTAATATCCAATAAGTACTGAAAAATGACAATTGATTCAGTGACAGTGGAATAAGGTAGGCATGGTGACTTGGCACCCAGAGGCACCCAGCAGCTCAGCCCTCATCCATTTGCCAACATGTTAATCCCCAAATCATATCCTAACCCTGATGAGCAACCCTAGGAAGACAGAGCTTTCCAAGTGGTAGAACAGAAATTAAATTTCAGTTATAGAAAACAGGGAGATGAGGATGCCTGGGTGGCTCAGTCGGTTAAACACTGCCTTTGGCTCAGGTCATGATCCCAGTGTCCTGGGATCAAGTCCTGCAGAGGGCTCCTTGCTCAGCAGGGAGTCTCTCTCTCTCTCTCTCTCTCTGCCAGCTACTCTCCCTGCTTTCCCATGCTTGCTCTGACAAATAAACAAAATCTTAAAAACAAACAACCAGGGAGACGAACTTCTAATTTTCTTGCACACCAGAATCTGTGGTAAGATTTGTACCTAATATCTAACTGATGCGTGCTTATTCATTCAGCAGACTTTATTGGCTACTTTGTATGGAAGCTGGGTCAGAGATTCTCCCTGCCATGAAGATACTCCCTGAACAGTAGAGAGGAAGGACAGGCTAGAATACATCTGTAACTGTCCTCTCAGTCTAATGTAAGCATCTCTAAAACATGCACAAATTGTTGGAGTTTAGAAAGGGAAAGCTTAATAGATGTGGTGGAATGCACAATCAAAAACTGAGCATACTTCGGGGTAAGAAGCCTTCTGGAATTCTGAGATAATTAACACCTTAGGATTTACTTTAGAGTACCACTGATAGCTCATTAGTCTTTCCTAGGTGTCAGTGCTTCCTTTATACTTTTGCAAACACATTTTTCAAGTCTTCTTCAAAGATTTGCTTACCAGGTGGAGATTTCAAAAAATAAATTTCTCTGAAAATGCTTTTAAAGGTACAGCTTTTATGATTCACGTGTTCCAATAACAAACTAAATTTAACCAGAGTATTCAAAAAGTCAGCACTATTTTGGGTGCAAAATAAAGACCAAAAAAGGCATATTTTTTTTTCCTCTGAACCTGGCCCGATGCTAGTTTCTAAAATACTAATTTTGGTAAGTATCCCTACTAAACAATGATTCCTCTCTATTTAGGAAGTGGTCAGATGTGAATTTCAATATTTGACTTAAGAAGTATGAGGATTGTTACTTTTTTTTGGAAGCCTGTGTGCATCCCCATTGAGAATTAGCCATATTTAACTTGATTTATTCCTTAAGTTTCCTGAATGACTTAGTTACATTTTAGTCAAACAAAACTATAGTTCTGAGAAACTCATTTTATTATGTAAAAGAGGTTTGATATGAGGTGGTAATTATAAAAATATTCAGATGAAGCCTGGATATTGTGGCCAACTTTGTACAGTCCATGAAATTCCCTTTTACCAACAGTTCCCTGAAAAGCAAGCCTGGGAAAGTGCCTTCTCAGTCTGCCCCTGGAACCCCTCCATGGGGTCCCTGCTGCACAAGGATGGCCTCGGATGGTGCCCCATAGCTGCTTTTTTTCTCTCTTTTACCCTCTACTCCTCTGCTCTATCTGCACTGTGAGAAGACCCCAAGGGAGGTTTGCAACGATTTGTTCTACTGAGGTCTCAGTTCTCCTGTGTTGTGTGTAGGTAGGATATGGGTCGGGTAGGGGAAGTGGCTGTCATATACCTTTCTGAGAATCTAATAAATGATGTGGATCCTTCTTCTTATGCAAAACACATGTCATATGGATTCAGAAAAAAAGGAATGGCATATATTGGCAGGGGCTGTTGCATACTTGAAGTATGTCATGGATCCCAGGTTAGACCCTTCTCCTCTGAGCCATCCTGGGCATCAGAATCTGAAGGAGCCTCTTCAGTCCCATGTTTTGTTTTGTTTTGTTTTTTCTTAAAGATTTTATTTATTCATTTGACAGAGATCACAAGTAGGCAGAGAGGCAGGCAGAGAGAGAGGAGGAAGCAGGCTCCCTGCTGAGTAGAGAGCCCGATGCAGGACTCGATCCCAGGACCCTGAGATTATGACCTGAGCCGAAGGCAGAGGCTTAACCCACTGAGCCACCCAGGCGCCCCCAGTCCCATGTTTTTTTCTATTAGTATTCTGCTTTACAGCGGTGGTGACTCTACCTACAGCCACTGCTGTTAAGTTCAGGCTGTGTGGCTGTTTGCAGCCTGAGGTCAGCTGGCCCCACTAATCCTGGTCAGCCCCACCTGGCACTATTCCCAGCACCGCACCCCTCTCTGTCTTTCCAGCTTGTGACCCCCTGCAGCTGGTTGGCCCTGTACATGCCCCATTCCCGGCACACTTGTTTACCTCCTCCTTAAAAGATCTGTGCACCAAGTTTAGTTCAGTACCAGCTTCCTCCAAGAAACTACTCTCGATTAGCCCTATGTTACAATGTTTTCCCTGTTTTAGAAGTCCTCATCGACCCTGCCCCTCAGTTTTCTGCAGAGTTATGCTTTGTTGCCTTCTGCTGCTCTCTGGTTGTGTTTCCTTAATTGGAAAGTATTGCAGTGGCAGAAGCTATGTTGAAGTGTGAGAGCAGGAAAGGACATGAGCAGCAGAATCCTTCATCTTTATTCTACCTCAGCAGTCAGTAGCAGTGTTTGCTGCAGCTGTGATATGTGTGGGCCTGTGCACATTAAGAATATCCTCCAAGGGTCATATTAGAATCTCAGGGATGGAGGGAGAGAGGAGAAGGCACAGAGAGATGGAAAATCCTTTACAGATGATTCTGATCCCAGTGCACCATCATTAATCCTTTGGGTCCCCACATTCTGCAGAGAATCACTCACTAATGCAGAATGGCTTCTGACCTAACCTAAGTAATAAGTAGGCAACCTGTTTCACCTCTTTCTTGCCCACATGCCTTGGTAAAATTAAATTAAGCACTCAGTGCAAGAGATTTAGAGGAGGTATGGTAGGCAAAAGGGAAAATAGAAATGAGAGGGATTGTTCATGCCTCCCTTCTATGCACGCGCACACACACACACACCCCTACCTACCTACATGTACATACATAAACACACTCCTGCACATATATGTGTATACACATATACAACCTTACACATGCATGTAACACATTTACCTACCCATACACACTCCACAAATACATTTGTACACACATGTGCAAACACACGCACGCACACACACATATTCTCATTTCCCCATCATGGGGTAAGGGACTATCATGGAGCCATTATTTTTTTTCTCAGAATTTCCTCAAAATGTTTTTGGTTTATGGTAGATGCAGATTCAGGATTCTAGAACCATCTTTTTTTTTTTTTAAGATTTTTTATTTTACTTATTTGTGAGAGAGAGAGAGCGAGAGGGCAAGCATAGGCAGACAGAGTGGCAGGCAGAGGCAGAGGGAGAAGCAGGCTCCCAGACGAGCAAGGAGCCCGATGTGGGACTTGATCCCAGGACTCTGGGATCATGACCTGAGCCGAAGGCAGTCGCTTAACCAACTGAGCCACCCAGGCGTCCCTAGAACCATCTTTTAAAGGGCTAGGTCTCTTGGTGGTGTTCACACAGGATCCATGCAGTAGTAGGAATTTTACTGCTATTTCAAAGAAGGAAAAACTTTGTACTGTTTTGCCAAGGAGATGTCTCACCCATACAGTTTGACATCTGCTTTACCTATTTCTGCTGACCCCCAATGTTGGATAATTTCACACAGTCTGCAAAGAACTCTCCACACTGATTCAGTTGGGTCACTACTTTCCACACAGAAGGAAGCAGAAGCCCAGAGAAAGCAAACTGGCTTGCCCAGGGAGCCAGTGGCAGAGCTGAGACCAGGACACAGGTCTCTTGAGGCCTTGCGTTCAATGGTTGGCCTTCTTTGGTTTTATGGGCCTTATCATGTCTTACATGGTACATGTTTTGTAAGCCTCACTTCTTTTTACAGTTAAGTACTTTGAGCTTCCTGCTGTTTTTCCCTTCCCATATGCACAGACACTCACCCCAACCATCTGGGAAAGGAAAAGTCATATCTGGCAGAGAATGAGTATGCAGATGCATTCTTTTTATAATTACGCAAAAGAAGGTTGTTGAAGGTATGATTTATTTAACCAGCTTCTTCAGAGCCGGGTTCCAAAGCCATGCTCATGTTCAGAAAATGTTTTATTTTGTGGAAAACTCTCAGGACACTCATTTTCTCAATCTGTGCTCTCACTTTCCAGCATGCATCTCTGACTTCAGTAGCTCCCTGAAAGCTAGTACAACACCAGCATTAATTTGACCCCCCAGTTGTATTCTTTCCCTGTCAGCTCCTGTCCTCCAGGCTGTTGCTCTTGGTTATATCAAAGATGGGAGCAGCTGGAATCAGATGCCTGTGATTATTAAGACGGTAATTACTGATCATGCCGACACCAGTAATATTAACTAGTGCTTAAATAATTGAAAATGTTACCTATGAGGCAAGCATGGATTCAAGGTGTCAGAATAAAAGGCATTCTCCAGGATATCCTAGGCAATAGCAAAATGTTTTCATTCTCGTTTTATTCAGATATTCTGGCTAAAATGCTGTGTAGAGATAATGAACTTCACGTGTGATCAGTTGTCTCTTTTAGCTTCTTTGCAAAATAGAATTATGTAAGAGCATCTGGAGGAGTGCCGTGTTGGGGGAACAAGTCAGTTTTCTTAGATTTCTCAGGTTGTTAGGGGAGAAGTGCCCCATCTGCCACGGTAGCAGAATGAATTTGATGATGCTGTGTGCTTATCATGTACCTCATGGTTTGGAAAATACTTTTATATTCATCATTTCATTGAATGTCACCGCAAGTATGGTGGAGGAGGTAGATTTACTCCTGTGTGAGGGAGAAGTTGGTGTTGGCTGAGAAAGGCTAATTGATTTGCCCAAGTTATACTAGTAGAAAGTTGTGAGGTTGAGGTGGAACCTGAGATTTTTTTCATGATTTCATAACGCTTTCCAAATCTGTGAGGTGGAAGAAAACTCTATAACATACCCTTGTTGTATTTGGAAAAATATCAGAAATGCTGTTTTTTCTGGTGAAATCTTTGGGGCCTAATCTTCATCAGAAGAGTAAACGGTCCCTGGAAGGAAAAACCGTTTTTAATAGACAGATAGAATTTTCCTCATTGAAAGAATGATTGTCTTTACTCTTAAGTTTATAGCACTAAAAATATAATACTTCTCACCTATAGGATATGACTCTGCCCTATATTAGATACTTCCAATATTTAGGTATTGAATTTCTAGATCTCTTATGAACTACCCTGAATATTTTAATTAGGAAAGCTTTTCCTTGAGAACTTTGATGTGGTTTCATGTACTTCTTTTTTATCTGTCATTGTTTTTAATTATTACCCCCTCACCAGCACGTTGCTGTGGCAACTCTCTGTGCGAGTTGTGAGTAGTGCATACCAAGGCTAATAACTCCAGCACTTTTCCATTGCCCACTATGATGTCACATAACCCAGAACTACACTTCCCTTCTGAAGAGCTAGAAGCTCATGTCCAACTTTTATAGATCAAAAGTTCCAGGGACGCCTGGGTGGCTCAGTTGGTTAAGCAGCTGCCTTCGGCTCAGGTCATGATCCCAGCATCCTGGGATCGAGTCCCACATCGGGCTCCTTGCTCGGCGGGGAGCCTGCTTCTCTCCCTCTGCCTCTGCTCTCTCTCTCTCTCTGACAAATAAATAAATAAAATCTTTAAAAAAAAAAAAGTTCCAACATGTATCCTAAGATTAGGGTGTATCTGTAGAACTTGCAGCATAAGCCCTTCTGGAGATCACAGACCTTGTAGAGAACACAGAAGCTTCCAAGCTTAGTTCTAGCCCAGTGGGGTATTGTCAGGGTGAAATTTGGTTCCAAGTACAGCACAGAGTCTGATGCCCAAATTGCTGGACTCAAGTCCTAGAAAGAGGGGGATTCTTTGCAAAGAGCAAGAAAGATACAGAAGCACCGTTTGGCTGAAACCCCTGTGGCATTCTGAGTGGACAGTGGCAGTGCTGGCACTTAGAATTTGGGTTGCTTTAGGAAAGGGCACTTGGGCAGTGGCTCCTTCAGGGAAGTGGTTTTGTGGCAACTAGGGGGTGGCACAGGTTTATTGGCATTGTCAGTGATTTTGGCATGAGCTTGCATCCCTTCAGTGGGCACACCGGTAGGCTAAGCAACAGATATTGCTGCATAGAGTGGACATGTGAGAATGATGGCCGCTGAGAGCATGGTCTGGTTTTGAGAGCCTGTGAGACCAGCCCTGGAATGATGAGCTAGTCTTCCCTGGGTAGTGGGAGTTTCTGTGGTTACTCGTATGGGTACGGCCCAGACAAGGAATGCTTTTTTTTTTTTTCTTTTCCAAAATTAACATTTAATCTGTTATTTGTTTCAGGGGTATAGGTTTGTGAATCCTCAGTCTTATGCAATTCACAGCACTTACCATAGCACATACCCTCCCCAATGTCTATCACCCAGCCACCCTATCCCTTCCCTCCCCAGCCCCCAGCAACCTTCAGTTTGTTTCCTGAGATTTAGAGTCTCTCATGGTTTTTCTCCCTCCCCTGTCCCATCTTGTTTCATTTTTTCCCCTCCCTACCCTCCACAACCCTCGCCCTGCTTCTCAAATTCCTCATATCAGGGAGATCATATGATAATTGTCTTTCTTGATTGGCTTATTTTGCTTAGCATAATACCCTCCAGTTCCATCCACGTTGTTGCAAATGGCAGGATTTGGGATCTTTTTCATGGCTGTGTAGTATTCCATTGTGTGTGTGTATGTATTATATATGTATATTATATATATATATATATATATATATATATATAACAGTTTCTGGGAGTAAATTCTTAAGTGGCTGGGGAAATAAGAATGGGCACAGATGATAGGGTGTGACTTATTTTGATTTATGAGAAGAGATTCATTTTACCAAAGACATATCAACATAATTAGTAAGTTTTCAGACATTTAAAGTATGAGTTTATTTAGGGCAAAGAAATCTTTTTAAAATTTTGTTTTAATTAATTTAATTTAATTTAAATTTTAAAAATTTGTTTTAATCTAGTCAATCTAACCATTTAGGATTATAAATAATATTTATTTTCAGTTTCTGATAAAAAATTAACTTTTTACTTGAATCCTTTGTCTGGATCTCATTTACCTCACTTGATTTTTTTTTTTCATAGCACTCCCTCCTATAATTTATACCCTATAACTTATACTTGCCATGTTTATTATTTGTGATCTGTCTTCCTATGTAGAAGGTAAGCTTCTACATAGGAAGGTAAGCTTCTACATACAATGGGTTAAGCATTTTATCTGTTCTGTTTGCCAATATATCCCAAGTGCTAGTGATGGGTAGGCACTCAGCAGATACTTGCTAATTATTGAGTCAAGAATCAGTCATTTTACTGCCTATCAACTTGGAATTATTACATGTGTTTTATTGTTTTGTTTTGTGAGGAATGGGGGCCTGGAAAATATTTTTATGATATTGATTATTGTCACGCGTGCAATTGCACACGTGCAATTGATTATTGCACGAGATTAAAGTATGGGGGAGGGCCTGTAGTAGAAGGTCACTTCTGAATTTGTGATTTTCATCTGATGTTATTGCCCTTCCTAGGCCATTAGCTCAGAAGCAGTTTCCAACTGAGCTCCCACAGACCTGAAAATAGGTCCTAATGAGATAATCACTCTGACATCTTTCTGTCTGTCCCTTACTATTCTTTTTTTTTAATTTTACTTATTTATTTGAGGGAGAGAGAGACACACACAGAAGCAGACTCTCTGCTGAACAGAGAGCCCGATGAGGGACACAGATGTTGAAATAGGTTCTAGTGAGATAATAACTCTTACATCTTCCTGTCTGTCCCTTCCTATTCTTGAAGACAGATTGTTTCATACCTTGGTTATTAAAAAAAAAAAAAAAAGTACAGTTTAACTTAAATGAGAAGTGACTGGCCAGGAAGAAGTGAAGGAATGGTCATAACATGAACCATGAACAATAATAGAAAAGTGTGTACCATTAGGTTCTGGATGCTTCCTAAGAGTGGGAGTGCATTTCATTCTAGATTTTACTTTAAAATGTGAAGCTGGATTAGTTACTTGATTTAAAGTATTTATGAATAAAACAAAATCAATTGTTCAGGAGCATCAGTATAATCCATTTCTTTATACTAGGATTAGGAAGAAATCCCTCTCAAGATTCTCATTAAAAGGACACTGCATAGGATATAAAATCAATGCACAGAAATCAGTTGCATTTCTCTACACCAACAACAAGACAGAAGAAAGAGAAATTAAGGAGTCAATCCCATTTACAATTGCACCCAAAACTATAAGATACCTAGGAATAAACCTAACCAAAGAGGCTAAAAATCTATACTCAGAAAACTATAAAGTACTCATGAAAGAAATGGAGGAAGAC